>OX381709.1:6340550-6393355 GCA_947462335.1 Harmothoe impar | reverse complement strand
AGGGGTATAGGGGGACAAGATGGCTGCCTACACAG
The DNA here is from genome assembly GCA_947462335.1 of Harmothoe impar. Lineage (NCBI taxonomy): Eukaryota > Metazoa > Annelida > Polychaeta > Phyllodocida > Polynoidae > Harmothoe > Harmothoe impar. The sequence continues at coordinate 6,393,320 of OX381709.1, read as the reverse complement.
TATGATCAGTTAAATGGCATAGGGGACAAGATGGCTGCCTACACAGTATGATCAGTTAAAATGGTATAGGTGAAAAGATGGCTGTTTATGCAGTGTTATCTGTTACAGTGGTATACGGTTATTAAAAAAGGCCACCACAGTGTGATAGGTTTCAGTAGTAGTATAAAGGATGATATGGCAAAAGGTTAATGCGGTATAGGGGGACAAGATGATTGACATAGTCGAATAAGTTATAATGCTAAAAGGGGACGCTGGACAATATGGCTGCCTATGTGGTGTGAACAGATGCAGTGGTATTCAGGGGACAAGATGGCTGCCTAAGCAGCATGATTATTATCTGTAATTAGACCTACCTTGGTTTTCAATGCCTTGCTTCTCCATCTTGGATTATGGTTTTGTATATATCTGGGGTCTCTGAAATGATAGAAAGTTGTAATTAGAAACACATTACTACTATGCATTTGTCCACTCACCAATTCAATAATTCAATTGTATATATGCTTGGTCAATGCAATACTGTGAAATTCGATATCATTACGGATCTGACCTACTTTAGAGCAATACTTTCTTGTTAGGGGTATTTGCATTGTGTATTAATGGCTTATAAAGGGGACAATACGGCAGCCTATGTGGGATCCTTTGTTAACTTCTATGTTATAACAGCTGGCCTTAAACCCTTTAAGGGCCGCATAGTGCTTTAATGGGCTCTGCCCTTTATCGTCATGATGCATGAATGCAGGTCTGGTGAACTACTGCTCCCCGGGGCGGGGGGCACTCCCTATCTTTTCTATAGCAACTATGTGTGAACATTACCTCAAATTTGATACCCTTATCACGGGAGAAAAATCAACAAAATAGCACCCTTTTCAAGGAAAATTGATTATAAAACATACCCCAATCAAGAGAGACAAAGAAAAATATACCCTTACCAAGAGTGGTCAAAAAAATTATGAAGAAACCCTCAAAAAATAGGCTTAAAATGTACCCTAATATTTCTTATGTTGACAGAAATTGAAAAAGATTTCCAGATACAAGTTTTCCCAGGCATAAGGCCTTAAAACATCCCCCTTTTCCTCCAAAATTGCAAAAGTCCAAAAATATACCCTTTCCCTTGGAATCGTGTTCACACATAGTCAGTCATGCTGAGGGAGTGCCCCCCCCCCCCCCCCCCCCCCCCCCGGGCACTGCTCGCTAGTGCTGCATCATACAGGGCTAAATGTCAGCATGATGCATTCATGTAAAGCCGCCGAGTTGATGCATCATGAAGAGTAAACATGGAAGGCTTGGAACCTGATGCAGCTCTTAAAGCTTGACTGTCATGGATGAAGTGAGGCCAAAAGCACTTTTGGATATAGTTCAGTTTTCATTCACAAGAGGGCTCTTTAGTGCTGGTAGCTCAGCTCTTACAGGCACAATATAGGGTGAATATGTTGTAGCTGGACAATGCTCATGGTCCCTGTCCAAACACTGCTGCCCTCTGGTGAAAACGTTATGTGGGGATGATGGGTTTGGGGGGGGGGGGGGGGGGGGGGGGGGGGGGATTCCCACTCCTTTTTAGCACGTTCCTGTATCTCAAAGGGGTCAGTTTTGATCAATTTGAACCTTCCTTGAGGGGGGCAAGCACCAAAAGTCGGACACCTCTCCTTAAAGGGTTGGGTGAGAGTACATTGTGCGTGTTGTTAGTGCTGTATACATGTTGGCCCGGTTCACCATGCAGGTATATCAGTGGTGGTGGGGGGGGGGGCACTTTTTTCTTCTTAGGCGATTTTGACCACAAAACTTTACCCTTGATATAGAACTTTTAGCCAAAAGCTCTTAGGTTTTAGGGGAAAATGCGATAAAACAGATGGTTAGTCAAATCTGCGGGGAAAAAAAAAAGATGTGGCAAAAACTGGTATATTTCCGGTGGAAATTGATGGCTTGCCAGCAACACGCACGTGGATCCAAATTATATAAAGTCCCCCCCCCCCCCCCCCCCCTCTACCCCCACCATGGACGCCCCCCCCCCCCCCCTTCTGTCCCGTAACCACCTTTATCCAGGTACAGAGGCCACCGAACCAGAACACAATAAACTGTCCGACCTCTTTGTATGAATCAGGTCTTTAGAATAGGTGTCTCGGGTCACCCAAACGACCTAAAGCAATGTAGGGCCAATCCCAATATTTCTGGGTATTTTCAGTTTTGAGTAGCTTTCGAGAGTTAATTTTGGTTAAAACCATAAAAAAAAAGAGAAGAGAGCCGTGCGTTCTTGAATATTGTCTTCGCTCTTTATTGCCTGCAACATACCTTAATGTTCATGTTAAAACGGCATGTTGGATCATTACAGTATGAATTGATAGATTATACCGTTTGGTAGTGTATCACTCCTGAAGGGTCGGTATGATGCAAGTATATGCATTTGTATGTAGCATATTTTTAAAATAATATTTTTTATTAAAAAAAATATAATATTATATACTTTATTTATTATAAAATATTATATATTATATTATATTGTATTATATTATAATATAGTATTATATATTATATATATTGAAATATTATATATTATATCATATTATATATTATAAAATATATGAATATATAAATATATTAAAATAATAATATAATAAAATAATATAATAAAATAGTATAATATATAGTATATAATTTTGCATGTATTTGTAGTACTGCAAATTAAACTCACAGTGCCACATACATGCATAGCTGGTTAGACTTGAAGACGGGCCAGGACAGCAGTTAAATGTATAATATACTCAGTACTTTATGTCAATTGTGATATATGTAGGATAATAGCACATGAAAATAGCCTGTAAAGTATGTGGAGAAATGCTTCATAGTTATACCACATGGCTAAGTCAAAATGGCAATGGTTAACCTAGCATATGCCACATTCTATGGGGAGTGTTTTCTCACCGTTTGTACGTCATATATAGTTGACCTTTTTTCTTCATCTGACGACCAAGTGTAGAATATATATATATATATATATATATATATATATATATATATATATATATATATATATATATATGTGTGTGTGTGTGTGTGTGTGTGTATGTATATACACAGAAGAAACAGCGTCAAAAAGCAGTCCAGGTTCCCTCCAGAATAACTCCCCTCTCTAGGGGAGTCCATATGTATATATATATATACATATATATATATATATATATATATATATATATATATATATATATATATAATATTATATATACATTTCTTATTTGTACATAGTATCTAGGTTAGACTTTTATGTCCAGTAAGTCCTTGGATGTATACATACATCACAATACTTGGCCCTCTTTATGTAGTTATTGGCTGGCATTCCCGGCTGGCATTACTACACAAGGGGCCCCTATGATGACGGCAGTTGGTGTATTATACACTGAAAAAGTAAACTTGACTCTAGACTCGTCGAAGTGACTATCATACAATGAACGAGTCCAAAGTTGCCTAACCGATCAGGTTACCATCCCACAAATATAATCTGGAGCTGGCAAGTGTCAGATTTTGGGCTGGCACATGCCAAGTGCGTCTTCTATCTCCGGCTAGAAGACTCACTTCCTTGTCACTTAGGCAAGTTTTCGACTCGTTTATCTTATGATCGTCACTTTGAAGAGTCTGGAAACAAGTTTACTTTTTGAGTGTAGTCACTGTATACTGGAGCACACAGCTGTCTAGAAGAGTTACCATTATACATGGTATGTGATTATGTGCATTTCTGTACGACGTGGACCAGGGTGAATATAATCTGATTATTCAATGCATTAACGTGACATATATGGTGTGATGATTTAGGTTGAAAATCAAATCTTGTTTGAAATGTACTAGAATGTTCACTATAAGTATACTTTACATTATATCTACCTTAGTCAGACTAGTTTCCTATGATTCAGCTAATCATCACTTTTAGGCTTAATAAAATACCTTTAGAGTGCAGGCTATAAGTGCAACCGTTGAAAACACGCTGCAAAATGCTATAATTTTGCCCCATGGTACCTTCCCATTGGAAATAGAGGAAATTTCAGTTTGCCCAATCCTCCATATATGATACTGCACTGCAAGAAGTAAGTACTGTACACCTACAGCAAAAGTTGCAGGCAACTTTTGTTCCAGCAGATTTTGCTGTACGTGTACAGCAACTGACTTGCTGTAAATTTACAGCAATTTCTACTGTAAATTTACAGCAACTTCTACTGTAAATTTACAGCAACTTCTACTGTACATCTACAGCAAAAGTTGCTGGCAACTTTTGTTCCAGTAGATTTTGCTGTAGATGTACAGCAACTGGGTGCTGTAAAGTAACAGCAACTTCTACTGTAGGTTTCATATTGTTGTTTTCATCAATTTATATCTATTAATATGCATGCACGGAGAGTACTTTCCTGCATAATAGTCCAATCTCAGCTAGGATGATACACACTACACAATGTAATGGTTTCATCCTGCTTCAATACAGCTGAACCATATGTGATACCAGCTTTTCCCCAGTCCGGGCACTTAAGCATTTAACTTTTCCCAGCAATGTGGTGTCTATTCTATACTTTTGCTGTTTTTTTGTATCATTCAACACAATTATGCAAATATCAATACACTTTATGATAACTGCATTCAGTCTCTCTCATCAATTCTTATTGATATTCTACGATGTCTTGAGAGTTTGTGAGTTTTTATTTGACTCGGGAAAGGGTTGGGTGGAATAATTAATACAGAAATGGTCTACTGCTGCCACCTAGCGGCGGAAATCTACAGCACAATGTACTGTAAATGTACAGCAACATTGACGGAGACCCAATTTACAGTATATAATGCTGTAACTATACAGCAAATAGTGCTATAATACCAACTACAGCAAAAAGTGCTGTAAATGTACAGCACATTGTGCTGTTTAAATACAGTAACCTCTTACAGTGTGTTTTATCATTTAAAACAAATTTGAGTAGGATTTGAAATATTTTAAAAATCGGACCATGTCACTTAAACCGTGTCAGATAAGGGCAGACGTGTCCTCAATCAGGAAAACTAAAGGTAGAATTACTTTTCTTTTAAATGTGAATTCTTGTATAGGAGCTGTGGCTAGTAAACAAGTAAGTTCGCCAGTGCGGCTTATACAGGATCGGGCCAAAGGCAATGTACAGATTATACACAGGTTTTAGATGTATATCCATACTTCTTCACAATTATGGGTGTGGACCACTAAATTCGACATGGCGACATGGCCGCTTTTGGGCCTAGTGACATGCGACATGAGGAATATTAGAGATAACGACATGGGACATGGACATTTCTTAAAATCGACATGGTGATATGGGTATTTCTTAAAATCGACAGGGCGACATCGTCATTTCTTAAAATCGACACGGGAAGTTGGGACCCCCCCCCATCCAAACCCCCACAATTAGACAGGGGTATATAGCACAAAAGATACTACATGTTTTATGATCATTTAGGGCAAGGTGAACAGGTCAGGAATGCATAATAATGCATGTTGCCAAGATTTCCCTATGTTACTTTCTATCCCTTATTGTGCGAGCATGGATCTAGTCGGTCCATACACAGAGAGAAGAAACAGTGTCAAAAGGGAGTCCAGGTTGCCTCCAGAATGACTCCCCTCTTTAGGGGAGTCCAGGTCCTTATCTAACTCCATTAAGCGAGTCAGGGAACTATGTGACTCCCCCAGGTGACTCTCCGGGGTGACTCGCTTAGATAGATCAGGTAGTCACCTAGGCTCCCTTCGGCAGCCTGGGCCCCCCTACAGAGGGGAGTCATTTTGGAGGCAACCTGGACTCCCTTTTGACGCTGTTTCTTTTCTGTGTGTAGATAGGTAGAGATAGTAGTCTGATCATTAGCGGGAGAGCACTGGGGTATGATTTGGGCACCGACTGCAGCACAACTATCCGGACGGTCCCAGTCAAATGTTAACAGGGCTAAATAAAAATGGGGGGGGGGGGCGTCACTCAATTCCCAGGTTTAAAGGGAAGGGTGTCAACTCCTAATCCCATTGGGAATTAGGGTATGAGGCTTTCTGAATGAAGATTTCTCAAGTTTATACAACATTAAAATTGCCCTCATAACTATCTATGATTGCTAGAAAGGTTCATCTGGTGCTTTGCAGTGCTAATTGTTAATTGGTGAGTTTTGGTATTGCTCTATCTGAGTCTCAAACCTCACTCTCCCCATATAACGGGGCAGTCACTATGCACATTTTCCCTCAATTTGAAAGGCTGAAAAGGTTAATGGATATTATAAAACTTTAAATTAGAAATTAGTAGCCAATTTATGCCCTAAAAAAATTGTTTCAACACACTGCTATATAGAACCTCTCCGTGTGGAAAATGGGGGCTGTAGGGCGGCAGTGGGTAGTCACCTTCAAAGAGTCAGTGCCCCCCCCCCCCCGGGTTGTTATATGTAGTGGGCTATGGGATATCTGCCAGGAGAGTGATGTTAGTGGGAAATAGGATATCTGCTAGGAGAGTGATGTTAGTGGGGAATGGGATATCTGCTAGGAGAGTGACCAGGTAGGACAATAATAGATGTGTGGCAACATAATTAGCATAATCCCCTAATAATGAGAGGTATTTTGGTAACCATGCCTATTTATAGACGGTCCCAGCGTATACTACCCCGGTGGTTTAAATCAGGAGGTGCAGGTAGTCGGATGGCTAGACTCCTATTTGGCCTCTTTTTGTAGTTTACCTTGGTGAGCTCACTTCTTATACATTTATATCCAGGAGTGGTCCCGGAGTGGCCACAAAGGAATAAATTATCTCGCTCCTCCCCATGTCCTACGATAGCCCTTTTTAGCCCTTCTCAGGTATACTTAGTAGTACAGGCTTTAGCACTAAAAATACTGCCTATAGACCTGCTCAAGTGTTTGAGGACAAAAAATGGACCTTTTACTTTTACTTTTCTTCAACTGTAGAATCAAATGGCAAGCTGCCAATATCGTATGGTAAAGATTTCTGTAGCCAAGGAATGGAGAGTAGTGTGAGAGTAGAGGGCTTAGAGAAGGGGACAGCCTAGAGTGACTTCACGTATATATCTTGGTACCCCTTCAAGACAGGTCCAAATTTCACCCCCTCCCCCTTCCTGGCTTCCAACGTGTGACCGTGCAGTCCTTTATAGATATTTAAGGCTAAGCTGGTATTATTAGGGAGTGTTCACTTATCAATCACATGGGGGGTTGTGGGGTGTAAAAACTGTGTGAGAAAATGGGGGGGGGAGGGGCTTAAACTATTCTGACCTCTCTTGAGCCTTGAGGGAGGGGGGGGGGGGCTAAAAACGGATGCCTTTTTTTTAAGCAACAAAATTCATAGTTCAAAGGCGGGCGTGGGGGGGGGGGGCAAAGGGCGGGTGTAAAATATGTCACATCTGGATATTTCACCCCCCATTATTAAATAATGAACTCTCACGTTAGCTGCATTCATGTGGGATCACGTGACCCGGTGAGACGCTGTATCCTGTAAGTCACGTGACACCATGGGACGCCTGACCCACCTCCCTGACATGTACACCGGTCTTTGTGTCAGACCAACTTTGTATACAACAAGAGGATCAGAGGGAACTCTCACTGAAAACGTAAACTCGTCTCCAGACTCGTCAAAGTGACTATCATAAAATAAACGAGTCTAAAGTTGTCTAACCTATCAGGTTACCATCCTACAAATAGAATCTGGAGCTGATAAATGTTGGGTTTTGGGCTGGCACATGCCAGGTGGGTCTTCTATCTCCAGGTAGAAGACCCACTTCCTTGTCACTTAGACAAGTTTTTGACTCTTTTATTTTATGATCGTCGCTTTGAAGAGTCTGGAGACAAGTTTATTTTTTGAGTGCTGGGTCAGACCCGGCATGTTTGTACAATTGGGGGTTTTCAATTTCAGACAGCTATGGAATAGAAATACCTGGATCAATCTTATTCTTTTTGATTCTATCTGTTGGGGGACATTGTAGGCTTTTAGGAAATTGTAAAATTGTATGTGTCCATTGGGTATTTTTGGATTCATGACCTTCTAAATAGGTAAGAAGAAAAAACAGCTGAAACAGCTAAAACGTTCTCCTAACTGCAGAGTGTATTTGCATCCAGGCATCATATGTATTGACAAAGGTTATTATTAATGATATTCGTAAAAGAAATCCACTCAATTGATCTAAAGAGCTATTTATATAGATTAAAACAAAACTTTCAATGATTTATGAGGCTGTGAAGTTTGGGAGAGGGTTATTGAACAGGGGATGTGAAATAGTCCTGCCTTGGTTAATAGGTCAATGGGACTGCCGTATTTACCATGAAATACCGAGCATAAAGGGGATGCATGATGCACTCCCAGATGGTTGGCATGATGCATGCATCAATGTGACAAAGGGCATGATGCATTAAAGCACTGCGTGGGTAATAATTTCATTTTAATATTCTCTTTGGTTGCAATCATTTATTCATGGGATTTTCCCTAAAGATAATTAGACCATCTGGACCCCCGGGGGCCGCCACTCTTTAGCGCTTAACGCCACGTTAGTTCTATACAAAATAGTTTTTTGTTGTTGTTTTACTTTTTGCAGTAGCGACCCCCACCCCCACCTCTAGTCAAAAATATCCAGTTTAGTACAAAGTACGTGAAACTTTACTGTATCAACAGACAGTACCTGTATAGTATATGCCAAAGACGGTCCCTGAACATCTTAAGGTGGGTAGACCCCATAGTTTAGAAGTAATTATATTTTGTCAGGATTTTCGCCATGAGGCCCATTTCATAAGTAGTCTCAAATGGTGTAAAGAAAATAGGGGGGTCCCGAGCTAGTTTCTGAGATATCTGGCTTTGAGTTTGGAGTGATCTGTAATAGGATCATATGGGGATAGTACATATGTGCATGAAATAGCATCTTAGAGTAATTAACTTTCCCTATAGTTCTCTCATGATATAGTTTACAATCCTTTACACCCAGAAACAATATTTTCAACATATGGTCCCCTGCATATTTTAAAGGTTTTTGGTGTTAAAAATAATACATAATACTTTAATGTGCCGTGCCATTTGGTCGTCATTATGCGTGATTCCACCCCTAGCAAATCTACTCTCGAGGGCTGCATTCATGCATCATGACGACCCTGTGGGAGTATATCAACCCCGTAGGGTCAGCATGAATGTAGCACTGGCGAGTTACTCACAAGTGATGCATTTAGCCATCATCATAATGAATGCCATAATGAATTAACCCTGCAAACAAGATCTCAGGCAGGACTCGTGTGGTTCTTGAGTCACAACTCGGGATCCCTACAAGAATTGTGCATGTATCTGGAAAGAGAATATATATGTGAACATCTTTTGACTGTGTCATATTCTGTGGAACTGGGTAGAATCTGGGTAGGTCGCGAACGTTCAATTCCCAAGTTCTGATTGTAATAAGGACATGTTCACAATTCTTGGGAATATATTGTGCCTTTCTTGTGTCATTGTGACCTACTCGGATTCTACCCAGTTGCAAACGTTCAATTCCCAAGTTCTTTTTGGAGGGAAGGCACCATGCGGACTTTAAAGGGTCATTACACTTTTTATACCTTTTCCACTAGCCTTAACCCCAGTAATGTATACACGATGACTTTGTCCCTACATTGTTGGTCCGGGGCCAACTAGTGTTTCTACACCGCTTGGTAAGACATGTGACTTAACCATGTAAGGACTGTGTGATGTTTTAATTTGCTATGCTCTTTGTCATAATGATGCAGGGTTGCAGACCCTGGCGAGTAACTCTCCATTACTACATGCATGCATATAGCCGACCCTACGGGGCTGATACACCCCTGAAGGTTCTGGCGAGTTACTCACCAGGACTGCATCCATACACCATGACATGAATGTGCATACACGCATCATGACGACAAAAGGGAAGGGTAATCTAGATCTAGATTTTTGCACTAGAGACCAATCACGAATGGGTGGCTTTTCTGAAAAGTTGTTGATTTCATTTCTGAATTGTGCCCGACAAATTAATAAAAAAAATAACCTCACAATCCTGCATTCTAACATGAGCTTTTTGGAACATAATCTTCTTGTGAATAAGGTTGGCATGATGCTTGAATGCATCGTAACAACCAAGGGCATAATGCAGTAGGGCATGATGCCGTCCTTAAATAGTTCGACACTTCTACCCCTGTAACAGGGGTAGAAACCATGTGCTTTTGGGCTAACCAAGTCACTCTGCCAATCTGGCAGAGTAGCTATTTTGATGGAAGTATTCATTCTTCAGTCTAATGCTTCCAGCCACATGTCCCTCAATGTATTCCCACCTGTTCACCATCCACAAGGTATTCCTAATGCATAAATAGATCTGTAATCCTGGCTTTGTTTGATGCCAATTCCACTCCTCTGGGTCACCCCTCCCACCACTTCTCCCTGCAGTTGATATCAAAATGTGTGACATACACTAACATTGACATGTTTGCAGCAGTATAAGTATGCTGGACATGTGGAGTACCTTTTGGGGAACAGGATTGACTATTTTGAGGGACTGACAGTGAGTACACTATAGGATCTCTATGTAGCTGCAGTCTGGCGCAGTAGCGCCAGATGTGTCGGACTATCCTTAAAGGGTTAAGTACATTTATACCTGGCAGGTAGTGGAGGCCGGGAGGGGGGGGGGTCAGTGACAGTAGTGTACGTCTACAACAACAACAGGGGTCACCTTTAGACACACCTGGATGCTGGAGGAAGGATCAGGATGGCAGGGGGTGGGGGGGGGGGGAGGGATTGGGGAGTAGCCCCCACACTATGTGGTTTAGTGCGAGTGGTGAGAATGCTCCTTTAAAGAAAAGGGGAGGGTCCATTGTCAAAAGGTCCCCACAAAATATTTCCTTTGAAAATTTCAATTTTTTGGGCAAAAATGGGCATACGCCGGGCTCCACACCTTGACTTGAGCCTAGGCACCTGGCAGCCTTCCAGCCTACCAAAATAAATTCTATCCTCCTTCTCGTTATCATCTTATTCTCTATAGATGCAGCATTTTGCATCTATTCAGGTACATTGGACAACGGGAAATCAGGTGATATTAGTTATGTCCAAATGGGATAGAATTTCTGTATGGGCTCCGTTTGGTGCAATGCCATCTTTGAAAGGATAGTGATATGGAACATGGAGAGTTCGTAAAATTGACATGGGACATTAATAATCGGCACAGACATACGACATGGTCATTTCTTAAAACCGACATGCGGCATGGGTAGCCCCGCCCCCCTCCCTCCGCCCAAGGCCCCCTAGGGGAGTGGTCATTTTTTAACAACAGGGGGGGTCGGTGGATTTTCACGCGAGCGGGTCGAAATGTTTTTGGTCCCCCCCGCGGAAGGGGTCACAAATTTTTCGGTCCCCCCCTAGGCAGGTTGAAAATGAGCGCAGCCGACCCCTTTGAGCTATAGTAACATGTGGGCTTTTTCGCTAAAAAGGGGTGTAATTTTTTTGGTCCCCCCTCAAGAGGGGTCCAAATTGTTTTAGTCCCCCCCCCCCTCTTCAAGGGGTCCAAATTTTTTTGGTCCCCCCCCCCCCCCCCAAATCGACCAACCTTACCCCCCCCCCCCCCCCGCCACTGTCTAAGGTGCACAAGGAGGAGGGAGGGTGGACGTCACAAGGTGAAACCTGGAGGTAAACAAAGCGTGCAGGTAGCCTACAGGTGTGTAGGCCTACCTCTACCTGAGGGGGGGGTACACCTCACCTTTAGGGTAAGCTCACCTAGAGTCAACCTACATGTCCACCTTAATCATGGAGTTATTCATGTATGGTACCGTCTCTATTTGTCCTTTGCTTAAAATGCACTGTGATATAAAGCCATAATTATAATAAGGGTGATAACCCAGGTGAAAAAGGGCTCACCATTATACATGAATGGCTACGGTCTAGGCTCACTCTAGACTCTATGTCAAGCCACTCACAATTATAGTGCAGACAGGGTTTGTCATACATGAATGACTACAGTCTAGAACAGAATTGGGTTTCACACCACAATTAAGGGAGAGGTCATTTTTTAACAAAGGGGGAGGTCGGTGGATTTTCCCGCGAGCGGGTCGAGATTTTTTTGGTCCCCCCCACGGGAGGGGTTGAAATTTTTTTGGTCTCCCCCTCAGGCAAGTTGAAATTGAGCGCGCCTACCTCTTTGAGCTATAGTAACGTGCGGTCTTTTTCGCTAAAAAGGGGTGCAATTTTTTTGGTCCCCCCTTCAAGGGTTCCACATTTTTTTGGTCCCCCCCCAAATCCACCAACCCCCCCCCCTGTTGTTAAAAAATGACCACTCCCTAAGGTACATGGTTGACTCTAGGTCAAGTACCCCCTCCCCCTAACAAATTAACACCTGTATTATATAGACTTAGATCTCACATGGCCTTACTCTCGTTCCCAAATCCTTCCTAAGGAAGGCTCTGGGAACAGCCAAATGACCTTGAACTTTGGATTTTGCTGGCTCTGGGCAACCCCTGCTGGTAGGCTGGAACCAGTGGGCAGGAACCAGAATGTATGATGGTAGTTTTAGGTAGTTTTACCATCAGCCTTTCTGGTTCCATTTCCTGTTCCTGTTCGCTGGTTCCAAGCTACCAGCAGGGGTTGCCCAGACCCAGCAAAATCCCAACATTTGGCAGTTACCAGAGCCTTCCTTCGGAAGGATTTGGGAACGAGAGTAACATGGCCTAAGCTGACACCCCATCTAAGGTACTCCATGTTCCATACTTCATGTTACATGGAGTATGGACTAGAGTTGTACTGTTCTAGTCTACTATGTGGTTAAGTGTGAGTGGTGAGATTGCCCCTTTAACACCTGTACACAAGGCCAAAGCTGATACAGCATTTCAACCCCCAGTGTCCCTATATATAGGGCTGAGTACCTGCCCCAGCTTAAATCTGACTGACGCTGGGGGGTACCGAAATCTCTGCCTTTAAAGGAGCATTCTCACCACTCGCACTTACCACATAGCAGACTAGAACAGTACTAGAATTGTGAGTGGGAAACGCTCGGTGAGAATGCCACTTCATTGAGGTACTCTATGACTATGCTCCATACTCCATATTCCATGTTACATGTACAGAGTTCAACCAGCTACCTACCTGCCTGCCTCCGCACCTTTAAAGGGGCATTCTCACCACTCGCACTTACCACATAGCAGACTAGAACAGTACTAGAATTGTGAGTGGGAAACGCTCGGTGATTATGCCACTTTAATACATGTTACACTTACAGCCCCTCTACCAGAGTTCTGCACCTACCTGTATGCCTGCCTCCTCCTGTACCTGTACGTCCACTGTGTGAGTGGAGTCTACACGGCAGGACGACCAGCCAGTGGGTATTATAATACACACGGGTATTTAAAGCTGCATGCACAACGTCTGGGGGTGGGGAGGGGGCTACAGCAGGGGGGGGGGGGGTACAGGTGTGTGTGTGGGGGGGAGGGGGGTATGAGGGTGGAAACAGGCTTACATGCAGGGAGTAGGCGGTGGGGTGCTACTGATGTGTATGTGTGTGTGTGGGGGGGGGGGGGCACTCCCTCAGATTTGGATGGATCAATGTGTGGAAACGATTTGAAGGGAAAGGGTCCCGGGGGGAAGGGGCACTGACTCTTTGATAGTGACTACCAACTGCCGCCCTACAGCCCCCCTTTTTCACACTGAGAAGTGCTGGCAGTGTTCTGACCGCCCCTCCTTTTCAAAGAGAGGGAAAATGTTCATAGTGACCGCCCATTATGGAGAAAGTGGGTGTTAAGGTCCAAACAGAGCGACGTCAAACTCACTCACCGCAAACTTATTAATTAGCACCGCAAACTTAACAAATCACCCTTTCTAGCAATCAGAAATAGTTTTGGGATTAATTAGTGCTGCACATGCTCAAGAAACCTTCATCCAGAAAGTGTTATGCCCTAATTTCCAATGAGTGTAGGAATGACTGCCCTTCCCTTTTAACCTGGGAGTGGACTGCCCCTCCTTTTTAGCCCTACTGACCACTACCGCTCCGGAAAGTCGTGCTGCAGTCAGTACCTAAATCATACCTCAGTGCCCCCCCCCCCCCCGTGGGGAAGGGTCCACTTTCAGTGCAATACCCGCGATGGGGGGTGCCTTTTAGGTAATCTAATTGGGAAAGGTTCATTTGATGACTTGTAATCATCATTGGAGTGTGTTAAGATGCTGAATTCCGTAGCTTCAAAGGGGTCAAAACCCGGGGGCCAAAAGGGACCTGGGCTATTTTCCCGGCGACCTGTCGACCTGGTGTAATTATTTACGGGACCTGGCGACTTTGGGAGAAAAATGGTTATGGTAAAAATAGTGTAAAAAAGCGACTTTGTGACATTTGGCCCCTAAATTCGGCGACTTTTCGATGTGATAGGGGACCCCTCTGCACCCATAATTCCAGGTAAAAAAGGGTATATACTTTCTGGGTACCTTGCATTAGGATACCATGTTTGGGACGATGTTAACACATGGTAACTATGTTAAGGATAAATCCCTGTACGAGGGGTCTATGGCATTTATACATCGACCGTAGGGAGGCTGCCTAATGCCATAGACCACGAGTTAATCGGATCTATCCGACTTAGAACCTGGTATTTAATTGACTTTTAATTACCTGTTAATTACCCTACATGAAAGGCGGAACACCACAGAGTCTATAGGATATAGAAATGTGTAAACCCTGCTCTCCCATCGGTCAATTTGAAATGCCAGGTTCTAAAAAAAATATAGGGAGTGGCACCCCCCTGCTACTGATGCTGGTGGTGGGTGGGTGGGTGGATGGGTGGGGGGGGGGGGGTGTATGAGGGTGGGGGGGGGGGGGGTGGAGGAACACTGACCCAGATTCAGTCACCGTGACCGCAGGCAACATGCAGGTATAGGCATACTGCTGACGTGATCAGTGTGGTGGTCTGAAGTCACTGACGACTTAGCTGTGCACCACAGGCTACACTGAGCGTTTTGTGGGAGAGATGGTCTGCAGGGAGTATTATGGTAAAGGCCTGCCACTCTGTTGGACTGGTCATCTGGAAACCTAGACTCAGACCTGTAGTGTAGTGTAGAGTCAGTAGATGTCTATAGTGTAGGCCTGGTCTGAGTCTAGGTGCCTAAATGGCCGTGCCACAAGAGTAAGAGTGTCAGGCCTTTACCCTTATACTACAAGCCCCCTGCCAACAATCTCTCAAAAAGAAAAAAACGCTCAGTATAGGCTTGTGACTTACTCTGTACACCATGCGGGTATAGGCATACTGCTGACGTGACCAGTACAGGGGGTGTGAAGTCACTGACAACTTACATACTGCATTATGCAGGTATAGGCATACTGCTGACGTGACCAGTACAGGGGGTGTGAAGTCGCTGACGACTTACATACTGCATCATACAGGTATAGGCATACTGCTGACGTGATCAGTACGGGGGTGTGAAGTCACTGACGACTTACATACTGCATTATACAGGTATAGGCGTACTGCTGACGTGATCATTACGGGGGTGTGAAGTCACTGACGACTTACATACTGCATGCAGGTATAGGCGTACTGCTGACGTGATCAGTACGGGGGTGTGAAGTCACTGACGACTTTAACCTATACACCATGTAGGTATTGGCATACTGCTAGTGTGATCCAGTCTTGCACTACCAGACCAACACTGCTCCGGGTCCCTCTGCTATGTACGGTCTGGGAGCAGACCATCATCTCACTTGATACTTTAATATTTGCGCCATTTTTATGGCGCAAATAGGTGTGTATTGGTAAATACACAACCAAGTACAGACAGATTCTCATCCCGCTCAAAGGGATATTTAGATTAGCTGGGGGCTACTGTCTAATTAAGGTCATAAAATCATCACAGAATTTTAGTCAAAATCTGTTATTTGGCCACTTCTCAACCTCTGCTTATGATGAAATGTCAACCGGACCCGTAGCAATTTAAATATCCAGAAAACAACGGGTTGGAACCCAAAACTATGGGCCATTAGCTCCCAGGCCAGAGTTAGTGTCTACCCCTGATGTATTATTGACATTGGAGTAGATGAAAGTGTATACTTCCTGGTGCTTAACCCAGCGCAGATCAATATGACCCTAGTTAGCCCTTTTATAACGGCATAGTGCCATAATGCATTATGCCCTTGGTCGTCATGATAGCTGTGTCTCATGAGATTGTAACAATTGAAACTTCTTTGACCAGGTGTAGTCTTTGACTGGTGGTTTGACCAGCAAGTTTCAAAAGGGCTGAAATGGGGGCTATGTAGACTAAAATGGGGGGGGGAGATTAATGGATATTTTAACACTATGTATTACAAACTTTTGAAACTTGTTGGTCAAAGACTACACCCAGTCAGAGACTACACAGGTCAAAGACTACACAGGTCAAAGACTACACCCGGTCAAAGACGTTTCAATTGTTACAATCTCATGAGACACAGCCTGATGCATGAATGCAGCCCTGGTGAGTAACATCCTACGGGGTTTCACGAGGGGTCACCATGATGCACCAATGCAGCACCGGTAAGTTAAGTTACTCATCGGGCCTGCATTGGTGCATCATGACGACCAATGTAATCTATAAGTGACATCCATACTTAAAGAGTTAAGACGACTTCAAAATACCAACTTGTCTCTCATCACTGCACACAAATCCAAAAACTTGAAATAGTAAACCCTTGTATCTATTTTTTTTTGCGATTTTCAGTGACAAACTTGATTGAAATGGGTAAATACGAGAATATTATTTTATATCAAATTCAAGCTTCTACTGTAGCAAATGCAATGGGTACACTGAAATCCCAGGGCCTCTAAAAACTCACCGCCTGTGAAGAGTTTGAGGGTCATCAGCCACCAGATGAGTCAACTATTCAAAGCGGAGTAGTCAGCATCATCACAGCGATGAACCAATCTAATCGGTATCGAGGACCCAAACTGATCAGGGGCCAACCTCACCAGAGTGCATGTACAGGTCCTGGGGGGGCCACTCTCACTTTTATGGATACCATATGCGTACATCACCCTAAAGTTGATATGTCAGGCCAAAAAAACCTACCACTTTTTCCCCAAAGTGGCCCATAATTAACCCCTATTGGGGCCTGGTCGGACTCACCAATGTGATCCAAAAAGGACCTCCTTCCTACTACTCTGTGTGTCATGGTTACTATAGAACATATAGAGAGTGCCCCCCCTTGGGTACAGGTGTACTAGACTAGGGTCCCAGTTCACCAGGCCTACAACCACTCCACACTACACACAGACCCACAAAGAGCAGTGGTAAGTACATGTCTAATATCTGTTTAAATACTCCAACCCCAACCATGGTTTATGGGCATCTCTCTGACATATTGGGGCTAAAGAAAGCTGATGGGGATAGGCATACATATATATGTACATGTGTACACCTGTTGTAGTAAGATAGACCTGTGCTATTATAAAAGGTATGTGGATAGAATTTGTCTGAAAAGGTTAATGGTTGTTATAACGCTCTAAACTAGTCATTAGTTGTCCATTTTTATCATCATCTGCCCTAAATAACCCGTTTTTATTCAGGCCGGTCAGAGCTGGCACCCAGTCAGAGCTGGCACCCAGTCAGAGCTGGCACCCGGTCAGAGCTGGCACCCAGTTAGAGACAAAAACATTGGCCCAAGGTCGTGAGACACAGCCTGAAGCATGAATTTAGTTTTCCCAGGATCCTTACTTACCATCCATTTTGTGAGCTTCAGCATATCAGCTGGCTGGTACAGGTAGTTGAAGAGAGAGCACTGGTACCAGACAAAATGGCGCTGTACAGTGATCATCCTGCTAATGTGAAATAAGGAATAGGGTAAAGGTCCGATAGTCGGCAGTACCCCTCATCCAAGTCTTCAGCGTACCATAGGGTATATTCAAGGGGGGAAATCAAGTGCCGCAGCGCCATTCGCATTGAGTGGCTAGAGAGGAAACAACACACAGTCATTTTTAACCATATTTCAAGCAGTTATTACACAAAAGCTATTCAATTTTGAATTCTGCTGTATTTTTTCCTAGAAAGATTTACCCTTTTCCAAGTTATATTTCAATGTAGCATTATTAAGCTTCTGTCGTTATCTCAATATGAGGGTTTCATTCATGCTCTCTCAATGCAATGCAAATGTACTGGGGGTAGGCTATATGACCATGGCCTTCCTACAGCCCAGTGGTGCCACCTCATGCCAACCATGTATACTAAAGACCCTCCAACCGGTTTGGACCACACTGGATTGTACCGTGTTGCCTGCTCCCTGGCCTGTTTGAGACTGCTTCTAGGCCGGTGCAGCTGATATATATGCTTTGTGGTATAGAGGGCGCCACGGCACTTGCCTCCCCCCCTGCTAACAGGTAGAGGTCGAGGAGGTCGAAATTACGGCATTTGACTCCCCCCGCCCCCTGCGGCGTACCATAGGGTCTATTCCTGTTAGTACTGAATAAAAATGGAAGAAGTTGGAGCTTCTGTTGTTAACCATAGGGGTGTGTTCCACTATCGACAAACCTACATGCAAACTTTAATGGCTCTGTCTCATAAAATCAATATAAGCTGATAGTCTTTGACTGGGTGATCTCTTTGACGCATGTAGAGGCATTCTAATAAGTATTTCGCTGTCTTGACATCTTTTTAATTTGACACAAATACTTTTTTCGTCAACAGCAAAATCTTGTCATTTATCCAATCAAGCCATGTTGTCATTGATTTAATCAAGCCATGTTTTCATTGGTCCGTTCAAGCCATATTGTCATTGTACCGTGTTTGGCTGTAAATTGAAAAGATTCGTTGATATGATGTGTTTCAGCCAATAAAAATATCTAAACTTCAAACTTCAAACCTCATTAATAAAATCAACCTGTGATTTGATTGATCCAATCAAGCCATGGCAAGTTGTCGTTTATTCAATCAAGCCAAGTTGTTGTTTATCCAATCAAGCGTTGCTGTTGTTGATCAAATCAAGAAATGTTGTCGTTTATCTAATCAAGCCGCATTGTTTTTGATCAAGTCCACATAGCTGGGGATGTTGAAGAAGAGACCAATCAAGCAATGTTTCATGTGTAGATCCAATCAAGCCAATTAATCTTTCCGTTGAGCCAATCAAGCCATGTTGCCATTAATTCAATCAAGCGGTTGATCCAAACAAATAATGTTATCATTGAATCAATCAAGCCTGGTTATCATTGATCCAATCAAGCGATGTTGTCCTTGATTCACTCAAGCTGTTTTGTTACTGATCCAATCAAGCAATATTTCCGTTGAGCCAATCAAGCCCTGTTGCCAGTAATCCAATCAAGCAGTACTGTTGTTGATCCAATCAAATAGTGTTATCATGGAATCAATCAAGTAGTGTTTACATTGATCCAATGAAGCAGTGTTGTCATTGAACCAATCCACATAGCTGGGGATGTTGGAGAAGAGACCCGGGGCATCTCCGTCACAACTGGCCTCCCAGTTTACAGCCACACCTCCCAACACAAAGCCAATCAAGCAATGTTGTCATTGATCCAATCAAATAGTGTTATCATTGAATCAATCAAGCCTGGTTGTCATTGATCCAATCAAGCGATGTTGTTGTTGATTCATTCAAGCTGTTTTGTCACTGGTCCAATCAAGCAATATTTCCGTTGAGCCAATCAAGCCCTGTTGCCATTGATCCAATCAAGCAGTACTGTTGTTGATCCAACCCAATAGTGCTATCATTGAATCAATCAAGTAGTGTTTTCATTGATCCAATGAAGCAGTGTTGTCATTGAACCAATCAAGCCATGTTGCCATCAATCCAATCAAGCAGTGCCGTCGTTGATCCAACCCAATAGTGCTATCATTGAATCAATCAAGAAGTGTTGTTCTTGATTCAATCAAGTGATGTTGTTGTTGATTCACTCAAGCTGTTTTGTCACTGATCCAATCAAGCAATATTTCCGTTGAGCCAATCAAGCCCTGTTGCCATTGATCCAATCAAGCAGTACTGTTGTTGATCCAACTCAATAGTGCTATCATTGAATCAATTAAGAAGTGTTGTCATTGATCCAATGAAGCAGTGTTGTTCTTGATTCAATCAAGCAATGTTGTCGTTGATCCAGTCCACATAGCTGGGTATGTTGGAGAAGAGACCCGGGGCGCCTCCGTCACAGCTAGCCTCCCAGTTTACGGCCACACCTCCCAACACAAAGCCACCATCAGCAGGACATGACAGCGGGCCGCCAGCGTCCAGCTGTACAGAGATATACACAAAATGTCCATGTGAATTGTTAAGGGGGTGATCATTTTTTATCAACAGGGGGGGGTTGGTTTGGGGGGGGCAAAAATTTGGACCCCTTGACCGGGGGGGTGTAAAAAATTTGGACCCCTCTTGGGGGGGGTCAAAAAAATTTAACCTGTTTTGGGCCAAAAGGCCCGCTTCAAAGGGCCAGCGCGCGCCGATTTCCGACCCGTAGGGGGGGGTGAACAATTTTGACCCTGTTGACCGGGGGGGGGGAGAAATTTTGCGCGCTCCGCGCGGAAAAACATCCCCCCTCTTGTTAAAAAATGATCACTCCCTAAAGATGCTATACCACTTGGCACACTCAAATCTATGTTTTCTTCAATTGTATCTCAGATGATTGTATAACCCTTTCCCTATTTTAATCTGCCATTTATTTTGGCAAGAGATCCTTAATATGTGCAATATATGACTCTAATTCCAACTACTATTTATATTCTGGTGCGTTTTGATAATTTAGTGTTCAAAAATGATATCTGGTGGCAGCACTGAGTGGCTTGCAACCTGAAATTGCTGATCTTACCAACAGAGTCTACTATTTCCTACCAGGAGGCAGCATTGAGTAGGCAATTAGCAGAGTGTTATTGTTATCCAGTTTACAGTTGGTTGACTTTTATTCTCACAGGAGGTATTTCACCTATTTCCATATAGAAAGAAGCACCCATATTGTTTATAAATTAACCTGTCCATACATTTATAAGTCTGTGTAGATTGCTGACGTGTTATAATCTAAAATTCGATGCTTGGAGTTAAAGCTGCTGCTTTAACCCACGAAGCAAAGGCGAGTAAGATAAGCATCTATGCACAAATATGTTTCGGTTTTTCTAAATATGAGTCAGGTGTTAGCCTGGCTCAATGTGCAGGAGGCTAATTATAATTACAATTATATAACAACCGCCATAACGTTTTTACAAATCCTTATATGTATATGAGTATAATTTTTTTTCAAAACACCTTTTTCTGACACCCAGTCAGAGATGGCACCCAGTCATAGACGGCACCTGGTCAGAGACGGCACCCGGTCAGAGAACAAAACATTGACCCAAGTTCGTGAGACACAGCCTGAAGTAGCTGTTGACATACCGGGTAGTTATTTTCCCTGGTATAAATTTTCGCGGATTTGCTAATAAATGCAATTTCACTGGGATTTGAATTCACAGTTTTTGAAAAGTGGTAGCTAGAGAGCTATATTGGATAAATTTTCGCTCTGTACATTTTTTCCCAGGTTGTAAAATCTGCGAAAAAATGTACAGCGTGAAATATACATTTACAGCCGGGGGGGGCACTCAGATCTGAAATGACTACCAACCTTTAAATGCCCCACTGAAGCGGTAGCGGTGGATGTAAAAACCAGGGGGTGGTGACTGTACCCTCAGAAATAGGGGGCAGTAACTCTAGAGGAGGGGCCAGTCATTGGGTCTCAGTAACATATAAATGATAAAATGTGAAGAAAACAGTTATTATCCATGTCTACTGCACTGTTTGGATCGGGAAATACAGGTAGTGTTACAGGGGTACCTGAAATAGCAGGGGCGGTGACTCCTATGTGAGAAATCAGGGGGCGGTCCTTTGTATTTATGAGGGGCGGTGGTTTGGTGACCCCAGTTTTTAGGCAGGCGGTAGTTTGGCAGTCAGCGAGTACTGTCATAGAGTGAGTGCCCCCCCTCATTTAAATCAATTTCCATTTAAATCAACAAAAATGTATTAAAAAAGTGAATATTGGGCAATATACCACTTGTCATATACCAAATGAAAGCTCTTGATGAGCTGTACACGAATCTGGCAATATCAATACATTTTATATCTGCGACTTCCGAACCATTTCGTTAAAAAGGGTCACATATTATGTTTAGGGTACCTGACAGATGCCTGTGGGTGTGTTGCCCTCAGGAGGTGATGCACAGGTCCTCCTTACATCTATGTCCTGCCACCACCGCCGACACAGCACGTCCGACCACACCACCAGCCGCCGCTGCTGCAGCTCTGCTACCGACCCCTTCATGGCTGCAAGACAGAATAAAAAGACAAAGGTCCACAGGTTTGGTCTGTAGCTTGGGTTTGTTCACAAGTTGAAGATGGAGCCCTATCTTCAACAAGTGAAATAACCCAGGCTACAGACTTGAATGAGTGTTCCTTTGTATTTATTTTTTACATTTTTCAATTCAAATTACATTTTTATGGGTGGCCTTAAGTTGCTATAATAGCTTTTTTTCTACGCCATTAGAATATAAACAAACTGCCATTTTGATTTTCACAGGGCCATTAAATACAGGTGTGGGTTATTTGACGGATGTGTTAAATACTGCGCTCCTTGGATGAATTAATTGCAGCGCCGTATTTCATAGAAAAATTAATCTACAATAATCAAAATAAATGACCAGAATAAAAATATTTATTTCATGTGGAGAAACAACTTCACTTGTATGGGAAGGGCAGTATTTAATACTTAAGCATACAACCTATTCTGAGAACTTAGCCCTGCATGGGGGTACCTACACCTATTACTACAATTCGAATTATGGTAATTCAAGGTGGCCACAGTGGTGTTTGAACAAAAAATAAACTTGTTTATTGAGTTCCTTTAAAAACAATTAGATGGGTTGCCATTGCATAGATATGGCCCTTTGAGACAAATGCAGCCATAGGTATACCATCTTCAGTGTAAAACACTATAATTTCTGTATGGGAGGCTGGGGAAAGGTTCCCATCTGGAGCGGCAAATCAGCTGTCACTCAACAGATGGTATTACCATATTTTATGGATATGTAGAGTTTTCTCTCGCAGAAAAGACAACTCGAAAGGTTATCCGATTCTGGATGCAAAAAGAGAGGTTTTATTCATGGTTCCTATACATTTCAACTAAGCAATCGGTTCTGTTCGGTCAGAGACCCTGGCTGGGCTGCCTTCTACCTTGGCAACTCGGCCTGATATATCTGTTCCCACCCCAATCGCAGCGCCCTCTCACTACTACTCGCGCCCTCTACTAGTCGGGCCGAGAACTGTTATTACTTGCGAATCCGAGTGGGATTGGAGTCCAATATATCATCTAGTAATTTCAGATATTTTATTTTAAATCTAGATTATATGTGTGTGCATTCATTTTCTGGAAGAAAAAAAAATTCTTTCTTGGTGACTAGAGCTATAGTACCATTTGATTTGAATTTCTATTATTTACCCTGGCAGGTATGAATGGCCTGGAAGACTGTTATGTACGTACACCAGCTTCATTTCCGATGAGCGAAATTAATAAAGGCAATTAAGCCTTATGAATATATCTATAGCAAGAAAACACATATTTAGGTCCATGTTCTTGCTATGTATACCTTATCAAAATGGAGTAGGTTAGTATACACTTCAATAGCATGGCTTCTTCATTAAGTAGAAGGAGAAGAGAGGGGATAGAACCCATGCTATGTATTAGCAGTGGGTATAGAGTAAGAAGAGTTATAATGATTTTGTTCTCAATGATTTTGTCTCAATTTAGTTATATATAACTAAATAAGATTAATGAATGATAAATGGTACACAAAATGGTTACACTTTACCAGGACTGCCCCACCCGGTGACTGTGCAGACCTGATCTGTGAGATCAGCGTCCCTGTCCGGCAGGGCTATAGGCTGGGTGAAGGAGGTGTTGCTCGCCGGGGTTGACAACTTAACAATGACAAGGTCAGCGTACCCCCCAGGCTGTGGCCAGTCATGATGCTGAAATGATGTAAAATTATAAATATACACTGAAAAAGTAAACTTGTCTCCAGACCCTTCCAAGTGACTGTCATAGAATAAACGAGTTAAAAACTTGTCTAAGTGACAAGGAAGTGGGTCTTCTAGCTGGAGATAAAAAAAACCACTTGGCATGTGCCAGCCCAAAACCCTACATTTGTGAGCTCCAGATTCTATTTGTGGGATGGTAAACTGATAGGTTAGACAACGTTTGACTCATTTATTTTATTACAACCACTTAGATGAGTCTGGAGACAAGTTTACTTTTTCAGTGTAGTTATGTAAGAAGATGGGAGTCCCATGCACCCAAAGCCTATATTTTTCTAACTTACCTTTTGGAATCCTTAGTAACCAAATTTATTTGTACTCTTGGGTAAAATTGTGTCCCATCAGGTCTATTGGCGGCCATCTTGTCAGCCATCTTGGCTTATTTGTGAATTGTTAGTGAAACCTATCTGGTTATATATATCAGACCGTTTGAGCTACATTTATGAAATTTTAGTATGAGGCACATTACTAGTCCCACTGATTTACCCTGGTCAATACAATACTTAGGCCACTCAAAGAAAATCGTTTCCAAGCAGTAGAATATTACAAGGGCGTTATCTATTTCAACTTTTTTTTTTTTACCTGAAAATGAAATACATTGGGAATTTAGAATTGTTGGCAATAAATTTTCATAATTTAGTAATTTAGAGTTTATTGATGAGCAAAAGCTGTTACAACGCAAGTTATTCCCAGCGGACTGCATTTTCGACAGCATAAGCTTTAATTTGATACCAAATTTACCAATATTTTTCCAATTCTAACATATTTATCATCAAAAATGTAAAAAGATAAATCAAAATGTTTTCCCCAGATCATGATTTTTATGATGCGCGTGGTGATGAAAAACAACTTTTTTTGAGTGGCCTCAGACCCTTGATTTACTTTGTCCATCACAATACTAAGACCCTTGATTTACTTTGTCCATTACAATACTAAGACCCTTGATTTATTTTGTCCATTACAATACTTAGACCCGTGTTTTGTCATTACCGTTATGATACTATCAACTTTGATTGCTTCCGGCTTCCCGATGTTTCTGTCCTCTTGGTTATGGAGTCCAAGAACAACAGAACTAGTAAGTCTGAAAATAAACTTAAGGTTACATTGATACATCCATCTGTATACCATTTTAGACCATGAGCTAAAACTCATGAGTATTTCACCTAGGCATCAAAAAAGAAAGAAGAAATTCAGAAAAACTTTTCTTTTCATAAATACATTGTAAATATAAAATGCTGACATCTGATTGTCCTCCAGAAATCACCATTCATTATACATTGTTTTAGCTTGTGCTAAAGTGGAATAAATCTAGGCTCAAGCTGGGAACTTCAAACCTTGGCTGACCCATCTGGGCTCCCACCTGGACAAAAATGACCATAACCAAGATATGGGCAAATCAGCCTGCCCAAGTAAAAATACATATATATGCGCCCTTCCAAGCAATGGTGACTGGGACTTCATGACACTAAATCTTGCTTAAATTTAGCATGCAATGAATTTCTGACAAAGCCCACATTTGAATGTTACTAACACTAAGCCTAACTCATGTATCAGCTGCCCCCAATTTGTACAAATCCTATGAGGCTCATTTCCATCAGCAGATTAGGAGGGGCTGTCGTCCAATCGACAGGTAATCAGCAGGTAGAGCCACAACACACCACTGGTAAATACAATCTGTGTAGTGTGGTTGTTGTGGCTCCACCTGCGATCACCTGCAAATTGGACGACCTAGCAGCTCCTCCAAATTGCCTAATGCAAAATGCACCCAAGCCGCACTGGGGATATAATTACGTACTAGCTGTGGCTTCAACGCCAAGTTTGACACTACTATTCAGAATACTTACAAGTTGAGTCGGGTGACGCAGTTCGCTGACGACAGAACTACTGACGGCTTGACGAGAACTCCACCACAGCGATGCGCGCCCTCCATCTGAAGGAATTCTGACATCAGTACGGTGGCCGACAAGGCTCACTCCAAAAAAAGGTAGTAGGAATTTTTTTTTTTTCAATATAAAAGTGGGGGGGGGGGAAATTTTATTAGAAGTGAAAAAAATATTTTTATTTTCTAACATTGAAAATAGTTGCTGTCAACTGTCAACAGGGAAAATCGTTGCTGTCAACTTTTTCAACATCCTACTCTCCGAGCACATTCTGCCATCAGCAAATGACATGAGCCTTGTGATTGGGCCTTGGTGAAAATCTTCATTACGAGGGCCCAAGGGGGATCCACTCCAATCATCTTTAAATATCAGCTTTTATGCATGATGTATCATATACATGCTCATATATTGGACTTTATAGAAAAGAAGTATTTGATCCCCCTTTACTTCTGATTGGGGACCGAGGCCCCTGTGTCCACACTTTTCCCTATATGCAGAACAGGTAAGGATTGGACATTTTGTGCATTATATTTCAGTCTTGGAATTTTTTTTGGTGGGGGGGGGGGCAAATATATTCAGCCCCCCTCCCCCCTTAGTGATTGGGGGGGGAGGCTGCACTTTTCCTACGCCACTGGACATGTTCATTTTGGGTCACAGTGGCGGAGGAAAAAGGGGGGGGCCCAGTCTCCCCATATCCCAAAAGAGGTATGCCTGATCCTGTAGTATAATATATAGACAAAGGATCACAAGTTTAGGTCTGAAGACCTGGTTATTGCACGAGCAGACCTGTGGGCTGTATTGCACGAGGCCGTAGGCCAAGTGCAATGCGGACCTCAGGTCTGCAAGTGCAATAACTAGATCTAGACCACCTAAACAAGTGCTCCTTTGTATTTGTTTTTTATATCTGTCTATTCAAATTATCAAAATTAAGACAAGGGGAGCCTAAAATTGCACCGTAAAAATGTAAACAAAGGGTTGTTGATGACGTCATTGATGACATCACAGGGTCTTTAAATACCAATCTCCAGCAGCAGATATTTCGCGCGGCATCAGTCTAGGCTACACCTCTGCAATATCCTTCCTCCGTGCGACGGAAAGGGACAGATTCTGTCCATTGCGCCCTTTGGTTAAAATATAGCTAAATAAGCTATTTCCCATGAACCATTCGATTCAAATATGTAAATAGAGTCACAAACTGCAAATTGTGCAAGTTACAGATAAATCAATCATGGTTTAAAGGTGGAAAATTAACAAAGTCCTAGGGATTATGTTTGGTGTAGGGAGATGGCTGGTGTGTGATGTGGACAGGAAACCACAAAAGCAGTACCCCTTTCTAGACTTTTTCCACAGAAGAGTTCTTAGGTTTTGGCAGAGAGAGAAGTGACCGGGGGAACGGAAGTCTTTGCCGGGGAGATTGGTTAAATACGAGCATGGGTTATTTAAAGGGGGCACAGCCGTATTTCATAAAAAATAAATATCATTTCCAAACCTTACACAGTAAAAGTATAAGGCTGAGCGGCCTGGGTCCCAACTCGGAACCAAAGTGGCCTAGAAACACGGTCATAGAACACTACTTGTCTATAAAATTCCGAAAAAAAAGTATGTGTATCCCCATAAAAGTATGTGTCATAGAATATATGATGCTTAAAGTCGTTGGGGTTGGGGCCACACGGGCCCCCAAATAAAGATTTGCTTCCTACGCCTCTGGCTTTCCAGATACCAGGGCCAAAATCAGCCTCATAGCTTTAGCCAACATTATTGGTAGATATTTCATGGGATTAATGTGATTTGCGGAAATGAAAAATCCACAAAATTGTTATATGCTACAGTATGGAATAGGCCTAAATACCCGCAGATTTGCATATTTTCACTTTTCCGCGAAACTGCATACCCATTAATATGAATACTTTCACAGTCTGAATCTGGGACCTTCTGGGGAGCCACCAAACTGTGAGGCCATTATGGTTCACCCTGGTAATATCAATTCAATTATAGACAACACCTACCCTAAGTGTCATTTACAGGCACTATCTATAAACTTTCCATCCTCCTGGTTATCACATAAACCACACGTTTTACAACCCACAGTGGGAATTCTCGAAGATAACACCAACCCCTCCCCACTTTATATTGCCCTACTAATTTGTCAGAGACATTGGGTATCTAGTCCAGCTGTGAGCTTATTAAGGAATCCCTTTGTTGGCCTACCAGATTCAGTATATATTACAGATTTACTAGTGTAGTTGGTACACTCAAAAAGTAAACTTGTCTCCAGACTTTTCAAAGTTACAATCATAAAATAAACGAGGCAAGAACTTGTCTAAGTGACAAGTGAAGTGGGTCTTTTAGCTGGAGATAGAAGACCCAGTTGGCATGTGCCAGCCCAAAACCCGACATTTGCCAGCTCCAGATTCTATTTGTTGGATTGTAACCTGATAGGTTAGACAACTTTTGACTCGTTTATTTTATGATAGTCACTTAGATGAGTCTGGAGACAAGTTTATTTTTTCAGTGTATACTCACCCGTATGCTGGCCATCCATGGCCAGGCGCCTACTTTAGCCGTCTCCCCTCCTGTGACGTACGGTGTGTGGGGTTTAGCAGAGGTTAGCAATCCTCCACTGTACAAGGCAGTCAACACAACCCACAAGGCACCCCTCACCATGATGACACACGGGGAACTGGGTACAAAGTGACATCCTCCAGGTGTTTTGTGTCCCTTAACCACAGGCTTAAACTGAATTGCACGCTTAGGCCAAAAAAAAAGAAGGTTTGTTTCAGGTCACCGGACCGACCCTATCTTAACAGGGCCGACCCTACGTTTTTTTATGCAATTTTGAAGAAATTTTCATATTTTTAGATTTTTTGGGGTCAATTTTAAGGTTTACATCATTTTGGAAAAGAATCTCTCCATTTTTACACTTTTTTGGGTCAATTTAAGAGGGGAAATTAAAAAAAAGTTTTAAAAAAAATCCGACCTACCGACCCTGGAGTTTCTTCCCATGTTACCTGAAACAAAACCTTTTTTTTATTTGGCCTTATGCTAGGTGTAGATAGCTGTATATAGCACAAGTACGTATGACGGAGCTGGATGCCCATCATAGATGGCCCTACTGTACCATGTATTGAACATAGATAGTATACAAACTGCTTAGTCCACCATACTTTATACTTCAGATGGAGCCACATGTCTATGTTCAAATACATGATACAGTAGGGCCATCTAGACTTAAAAGATGTCAAGCTCTGTCGTACCTTGTGGTCACGAGGAAGCAATTATTATTCCTCTATGTTTCTATATAGCATAATACACAAAATCAGCCATCTACAAAATTTGTTGGCCATAGTGTTAGCCCTAGTCTAGTTAAACAATCCCTCACACATAATTTTTCACCCTCAATAAAAGAGTTGACCGTGAAAATCTCAAGAACGTCACTTTTATGTACAGGTAGTCCCATTTTGCCCTGTTTTGGGCCTAAAATCGACCTTTAGCCACATCAGCTTTTGCATGCCTCAGAAATTCCCAAACCCTTTACATAGCATACAACTACATGTACTATTCTATCTAAAGGGTACTTGGGAACACCTGTGAATTTTTTCACAATTTAGCCATTTTTGTTTCATCTGAAATATAACCCAATCAGCAGCCAGAACTCCCTTTAATGCAGACCAGAATACCATATGACTCGGTAGATGGCGCCATTTACTTCCACGTGACCTTGTGCTATATACAGTCATCTACTGTAACTATGAGAATGCTACTCAGTTTATGCCTGTGCCCCTGCAGTGAGGGCCACATGGTGTCCTTTAACTCTCAATGCACGGCATAATGCCTTAATGCCCTTGGTCGTAATGATCATGAATGCAGCCCTGGCGAGTTATAAGCAAGTGCTACACTCAAGCATCATCCCTACGGGGTTGAGACATACTCGAACGGTTGGCATGATGCACCAATGCAGCACTGGTGAGTTACTCGCTGGGGCTGCATTGGCGCATCATGATGACAAATGTCATACTTTAACGACATACATCCTTAAAGAGCGGTAACCCTGCAGCAAGGGCTGTATCCAAGTAGGCACAGAGTTTCATGTTGAATCAAGATTGAATCAAGATTGAATCAACATTGACAACCATCTATCAATGTTGATTCAATGTTCTGTGCCCACTGGGATAGTGTTATCCCTATGTGCATGAATGCAGCCCTGGTGAGACAACCTGCAACTGGGCTGCATTCATGCATCATGCCGACCCCTTAGGAGTGTATCAGCCCTACATGATGCACATAATGCATTAAAACTGCCGACATAATGGCTGCATTCTTGCATTATCAGGAGGATAAAATATATCAGCATTAAAGGGTTTTGCGGCCCTTAAAGGGTCGATATGAAACACTGACCGGTTGATGACATGCAACCACATTAAAGTGGGTATATCTGATTTTTCTTCAAATTCTAAATTTAATTGAATGTATTCCAAATACTGTTAAAGTATAATATTCAGCGAATAGAGGTCAATTAAATGTTATCAATAAGGGTAAAAGATGGGTTAGGAGCTAATTTTAAAATGTTCATCTAAAGAACGTTTTTGTGTTCATAGTGTCCATATAATACATGTGTAGCTTTTTCCGATGATTACAAATGCATTAAATATAGAGAAAATCAGGTCAGGAGACCCCTCTCTGTAATAGCGACGGGTCCCCTGACCTATTCTGACTAGGTTTTCTTTATATCTAATGCATATATATGTATAGGACTGATTTTATAAGCTACATACATATTTGTATGGACATTATTAACACTAAAACGTTCTTTAAATGAAAAATAGAAATATACCTAAATTAGCCCATAACGCAAAGGCATCCAATGTCCCCCGGCCATGGGCTTTTCTGGCGTATTTTCAATAGCGGGGGGGGGGGATAAAAGCATGCACGCCTTTACTCCGAAATGACCATATATTGGGCAATAACATCTTGTTAGAGCAACATCAGAAGGAATTAGGGGGAATGGAACAGATAGGAAGTCAAATATATTATTTGTGAACATTCTGACTCATTTTTATGGAAATCTTTTTATTTGTCCCACACATGGGATGTACTCACTTTAACCTTGTAGCATATCACCTCCTGTATCAGTGGTGTGAGGTGATAGATACCATGTAACCACAGGTTAAAGGCCAACAGAGAAAGAGTGAGAGAGAGAGAGAGAGAACCATGTAGAGAGCTTATAGGGTCGGTCCAAAGTCGGGGTGCGGCTTATATGCGAGTTAGGCTTATACTATTAGTAATTAGGTTTCCCAGTAGGCGGCCCTTGGCCGTGTCCTCGCGTAAAAAAGATCCAAAACACATACTTTTAGAATTGATGTCATATCCATACTATTCGGAACACGGCATATTTAAGATATGCTACTGAAATAGTTATATCATGATGCTAAGTACCCCTCCTGATGCTGGGAAGTTTGGTAACATTTGGAAAACAGGAACTCATGCCAGTGAATAGCCATGCAACCATGGATAGCACACTGTCTAGAAACTGATTTCGCCCCCACGCCATAACAGATACAGCCTCAGGAATTCTCCCATGGCAAGCGGGACATTCTGGGCATCATTTTGATGTATAGAAAGTGGGGGTTAGCCTATTGGAAGTATTTTTGAATTAATAAATAAGAATTTTTAGTCAATTTTCGGCACTTTTTTAAAGTGCTATATATACATATTTGGGGTCATTTGAAAGGTATTTCTCTGCTCTATGAGGTGCACTACCTAACTATGTGATAAGTGTAATGGTATAAGAGTGAAAATAGAGTAAAGGGCTCAACCCCCAAAGGCCCTTGTCTACACACTGGCCTCACTCCCATCCAATTATGAATACAGTCCACGGAGGTACATCATTATAAGCGGAACACTCAGGGTTATATCTTGAGGTATATAAAGTGGCGGTATGTCCATTGGGAGTGTTTTTTAATCAAAAAACGTGCATTTTCAAGTGATTATTGGCATTTTTTAGCCATTTCTTGAAATGATATATACACATATTTGAGGTTAGTTAAAAGCCAATTCTTTGCTCTATGAGATGCACTACCTATCTAGTCGGTACATCTCACAGCATGACAGTGAGAGTAGAAGAAAAGGCCTAACCCAAGCACAACAGTCCACATCCAATGGCACCTGTCCTCACATATTGACTACATATAGGTTACATAACATGCAATATCAAAAGACATTACCCCTCAAAATATACATACTTGAGGTTCCTTTAAAAAATAATCCATTTAGACATTTGTATTCGAATTGAAAGCCCATTTTTACCCAACATAGAAAGCAACAATATCAGGATATGTGAATCTTTATGTAATAGGCTTAATAATTACATAATTGAGTTGTTATCATCTAGGAGTAGTATAAATGAGTTGATATCAAAAGTTGGATTCAGCAGACAAGCAGAAAGTTTATTCTTAGATGGTATAAAGTAGCCCAATATCTGCCCAATTTCACCAATTTCAGAGAATTCCATGATTTTGTTAAGTTACTTAGCATTATGTAATACTTTTAATGAACAAAAATTGCCTGGAACTAATGTACACCATACTGACCTATGTCCATAACAGAAATCAAATTGATATATGAAACTACCATTGTGTGGTGTTGATTTGAAGTTTGGTCATTTCCACTGCTAGGGGACATTAGGCAAATTAGCGTTATCCTCATTCTAAGATGACAATTCTGAAGTGAATCTTGGTAATCCATATCTGGGGAAAAATAGACAACATTGCCATGATGTGTATAAAGGAATCCTACAGGACCAACAGGATATCTGATGTGTTGGTGAAATGAGACGCTACCAAACTTGTGATATTTAACCATTTCAGTGCAAGATCTATGAGAACATATGCAATAAATTGTGATTTTGAGTGTACTTAAAAAAAACAAAAGTTCAAGTCTGGGCTTGATGAATCTTGAATGAATAAAGAAGAAATATACTGTGATTAGGGATCAAGCAGTTTCCAGGATCTAGACAATTTTTTAAGGAGTACAGAATGCTTGCAATATACCTCCATAATCTAGCTAAGATAAAGGTCTGAAATTGTCCAAATAATGATTTTTCATTTTCAAATGGTTCTCAAACCCAAACCGCTCAACCGATTTGTATGATATTTAAACTGTGCACATCTTTTTACATGGTCCATCCATCCAACTAGTTTCCATCTTTGCAATGATGATATCTAAAAATGACCTGCGATACCTACTTTTATACGCAAGGATTTACGGTAGGTACTCAACCATATATAGAGAGAGCAGGGTGGGGCTTAACTGCACTTGCTCTATAAAAACTGAATGTATCGTAATCTCAGGTCCTAGAAAAAGTTCAGAGTGAGAAATTCAGAAATACTATTCATCTTTGGACGTGAGAAAAACTGATTTATGATTGAATTTCTAAGCAAAAGTTTCATAATTTGACCAAAATTGAACTGATGGCCTATGTGACTCTTTTTAGTGCAACGTCAAATTATACATTCAATATGCCCAGTATAATATTGAATAATATCAAGAGATTTCAGATTTGCGTGTATGAGGAAATGTTTTTATTCATTGCCATACCCTGGGATTTTTTTTTTAATTTCTTTTATTTCCCAACCCCTCAATCATTCAATTCCCACCCCTTCCCTCCCCTCCTTTTCCCTCCCCTCCCCTCCCCTCCCCTCCCCTCCCCTCCCCTCCCCTCCCCTCCCCTCCCCTCCCCTCCCCTCCCCTCCCCTCCCCTCCCCTCCCCTTCCCCCCTCCCTCCCTCCCCTCCCCTCCCCTATAATAATGTAGCATGTCAGGGGACGAGTCATTTACTTCCACACTGGGGGGCGGGGGGAGGGTAACATAAAGTATGTATGCATGAAGGGATGATGGGAGGGAGGGATCTTCCATACATACGCTTTTTGTGGTCCTCCCCCCTATTCAAGGGGCCGACATCTTTTTGGTCCCTCCCAAATCCACCAAACCCCCCGCCCTGTTGTGAAAAAATGGCCACTCTATAACATTGGGTACTGCAGTCTGCCTTTTTCCTCCTGTAATGGGGTCGTGTGTATGAGAGCCACTCAGTGGAGGGGAGGGAGGTGCCATTGGTAGGGCCCCATACGGGTAAAATCGACAAGGAGACAAGACCCTATTTCAACCCTTAAGGACAAGGGACAAGGGAAAGCTAGCGGTTGGCGACAAGGGACAAACCTACTTTTTTTAAATCGACAAGGGACAACACCCATTTCTTAGGATCGGCAAGGGGCATTGGCATTTCGTAGGAACAACAAGTGACACGGCTACCCCCCGTCTGGGGCCCTATTGGTTGTCACGACCACCACTGCAGCATTACACACCTGTAGTATAGGCCTAGTGTTCTCCAGTAGACATGGCGGCCGGTGGTACTAGGGTAGACGACCTGGTAGAGGGAATCAGACAACTGTTGGATCGTCATGAAGGTGCCAAGGCCAGGGAGGAAGCGCTCATGGAGGAGGTAGGTGTTGTAAGTCTACACACATTACAATGTTATGTAGACTGGGAAGTAGATCATAAACATGCTGACACACTGCCCTGCCCTGCTCTGCCCTGCCCTGCCCTGCCCTCCCCTCCCCTCCCCTCCCCCTCCCCACTTGTCCCCCCCCCCCCAGGGGGGTATGATGATAATATCTCTATGTTATGTACATACATATATTATATACATAATGTACTCTATCTCTACAGTATGAACGTGGTAGATATGATACAAGCGACTTGCTGTATGAGTGATATAAGCCAAGTACAGGGTAATGGCGTCAGACACGGATAATTAGCATTGTCCAAGGCTTGTAACACAGCTAGTCACTTGTATCATATCTCACTTACACCCACAGTAGGAGAGTGTGCTCAACGGACCGCATCAACATACAGCCATGTATATAAAATACAGTCAGGCCATTTCTTTTGTTCTCTCAGCCAACTGTGGTGTAAATATGTATATACTCTGTCTCCCAGGCAGATGCAGGGTTTATAGGATGGGCTGAGACTGCAGGGTTGACGCGGAATACGATTGCAGCCTTGTTAGGACAGGATGTGAACTCTAATAAAGTCCTGATGGGCCTCACACCTACAGCCATCTCCAGACTCAACATCACTGGGGGCCAGGAAATCACCCTCACAAGTAAGGCATGAAAAATATGATGTGTCCATGTAAAATAGCCCAATAAAATAGGGTTGGTAGGTCGATTTTTATTTGTTTTTACCATTTACTTTTTCAAGATTAGGAGAGTAAATATCTCTCATTTCTCATAAACTTGCACAAATTCGCATGTATTTAAATCCACTGATTTATATATCATTTTTGAATGAAATTAACCAATGATTACATGAAATAGATACAGAGATCCACTTAAGTCAGTTCAAACTCCTAGTTTCTTCACTTGCATCACTTTGGGTGGCGTCTCACTCGGCTCGAGATAACACTCGAGATGAACAGATTATCATGAAACGCTGTCTATTTCCCAGAATGGAAATCTCCCACCATGGTCCCTATACCTAGGAGACTGAGTGTCTAGTTCTTAGTGACTTGGAACATATTAGCTACCAGAAAAATCAATGAAACAATTTGAAGATTAAAGAAATATAAGACTCAGTCTCAACAAATAGATACAGGTTCAAAATCTATGACCAGCTAAAGTCTATGACCGGCTGATGTCTATGACTGGCTGACGTCTATGGCACATGGATTGACCTACAGTGCTTAAAGATACCTGTCACCATTAAGCTGTTGTTCTTGAATTGACAGTTGACAGTAAGTGACCGAAGTTTCACTTTCAACTTTGACATTTGCATTTTTGTCATTTTCATGTAATGTTGAAAGATAGCAGTCACAAGTTGGTTTACTTGAATTGACAGTTGACATGTGACAGTAGATAGATGAAGTTGAGTTTTTACTTTCGAGTCAAGTTGTTGTTTTTTTGCAAGTTGAAGTGAATTTTCAATTTCAATTCTACGAAATATATTTGACCCTCCTGGGCCACTGTAAATATCACTCCCAATTCTTTTTACATGGTTTACGATAAAGGGTGTGTGGTTTCCTCCAGTTTTAGAGAGGTATGCCACAAGCAAGGGGTGTCTTTTGGTATACTTGGCCATAGATGTCAGCCGGTCATAAATTTTGAACCTGTATCGATTTGGTGAGACTGAGTCATTATGAAAAATCAATGGTTACTGACTCCAATGCAACACAGAAGGGGGGGAATCAAGTGCCGCAGCGCCATCCACACTGAGTGGCTAGAGTGGAAACTACACACAGTCATTTTTAACCATATTTTAAGCAGTTATTAAACAAAATCTGTTCAAGCTTAATTTCTGTTGTATTTTTTTTCTGGGAAGATTTACCCTTTTGCCAGTTATATTTCAATGTAGCATTATAAAGCTTCTGTCGTTATCTCAATATAAGGCTTTCATTCATGCTCTCTCAATGCGATACAAATGTACTGGGGGTAGGCTATATGACCATGGCCTTCCTACAGTACAGTGCTGCCACCTCACACCAATCATGTACACTAAAGACCTTGTCCCCACACTGGACTGTACAGTGTGACCTCCTCCCTGCCCTGTTTGAGACTGGCACTTACAGGCTGGTGCAGCTACATATATACTCTGCGGTATAGAGGGAGCTGCGGCACTTGATTCCCCCCCTGGCAACACAGGTTATATATGTACAATCAATCAATCTTGGCTCCTCAGATTCAGTTATACATTATAACATGGTGACAAACATAGGATCATGTTCTCAAAATAATGGACTTTTTATGTTGATCCCTTTATAGCTGCATTGGCACTACTGGGGAATCCTCATTTCCCAGAAGGACAACCTGACACAGCTGAGGATGAGGGAAACAAAGTGAAGAGGGAGGTTGGTGAGGGTGTGATTGGAGCAGGAGGAGGAGGAGGAGGAGGAGAAGGAGGAGGAGGAGGTGGGACTCCCCAGACACCTAGGGGAGGTGGAGGTGGGACTCCTCGGACACCACGTCAAAGAACTCCAGGTAAGCATAGAGTACTCGAATACTCAGTCTCACGACTTTGTAACAATTGAATAGTCTTTGACCGGCTGACGTCTTTGACCGTTAACATCTTTGACCGGGTGATGTCTAAAAATAAAGAATACGAAATTCCTTCATTTTTCTCAGCTCAAGGTCCGAATAAACCTTTGTGGACAAACTAGATCTTTGGATGTTACATACACATTAGTTTTTCTCAAGCATATTGTCATTTACTTCTCATAAAATAGGGCAGCTCCATTGCTTTAACCAAGGAGCGCCGTATTTCACACCCCGTGTTAAATAACCCATGGCCATATTTAACGTCCTTTGACATCATCAAAAATGGTGGTCCATGGTTTAAAATGTTAGTGTCTACCCCTGTGAATGGTATAAAAAAAGCTATTCTAGGCTCCCTTTATCATAATTTTGTATAAATTTGGCATTTTGAATCGAAAACCATAAAGAATAAACACAAAGGTAGGGTACTCTGTGCCTCTACATGGGTCCCCATAATTTTGACTATGTCGCCGTGTCGATTTTTAGCAAAAGGGCTGTGTCATCGTGTCCATTTTTAGGTATATAAGAACTAAGAGGAAAAACCCTGTGGGTCAATTTTTTATCCCTAATTTTCCTGTGTCCGTCGATTTTTAAAATGGCCTAAAAGGGCCATGTCGCCGTGTCGGCCGTGTCGATTTTTACCCCTCTAGAGGCACTACTCTCGTTTGGGTCTGTTGACGGGTTATTTCAGTTGTTGACCCTTGGGCCGTATATCTCACGAGGCCACAGGGTCAACTCGTGAAATAACCCTGTCAACAGACCAATACTCCTGAACCTTTGTCTATGTACACTGTAAGAAGTAAGCACTGTACACCTACAGCAAAAGTTGCTGGCAACTCTTGTTCCAGTAGATTTTGCTGTAGGTGCACAGCAACCGACTTGCTGTACATTTACAGCAATGTCTACTGTGAATTTACAGCAACTTCTACTGTAAATTTATAGCACCTTCTACTGTACACCTACAGCACAAGTTGTTGGCAACTTTTGTTCCAATAGATTTTGCTGTACATGTACAGCAACTTGGTGCTGTAAAGTTATAGCAACTTCTACTGTTGGTTTCATATTGTTGTTGTCATCAATTTATATCAACTAATATACATGCATGGAGAGTACTTTGCTACGGAGCCCCTAAGGGGACATGCTTTTTTTTTTTTTTTGGAACCTCATAAAACTTGCGCAAACAAAATAAAACTTGCGCAAACAAAATAAAACTTGCGCAAACAAAATAAAAACTTGCGCAAACAAAATGTAAAAACTTGCGCAAACAAAATGTAAAAACTTGCGCAAACAAAATGTAAAAACCTGCGCAAACAAAATAGAAACTTGCGCAAACAAAATAGAAACTTGCGCAAACAAAGTATATGTTGCAGAAGCTACTTGCCATTTTTTACGGTTTGTAAATCGGACAATTATTGAAGGCCACCTCCGGAGGTTCTCATGTGGCTATTTTGTTTTTATCAACGGGTACCTATATATATGAGCTAACTTCCTATACATGTTTTACACTCTTGGGGGGTTTATTTATTTATTTATCTTTAGTTTAAGATGGTACCACTCTCAGGCCCGAAATCCTATTGCATGTGGCTCCCCTAGAGAGAAAGAGGGCCACTACATTCCCCTGACCCAATGTGACGTCACATTGGGTGACAACGAAGGTGTGTTCATTAGGTGCACCAGGAAGGCATGTAGCGCGCCCTATTTGGTTCACATCCAATGCTACATGCGTGTACCCAAGAGAAACAGCTTCTTGAACATGGTGGGTAGCTGGGCTCCCGGCTGGGGCGCAGTAAAGTAGTTCATGACCCTCCAATCATGTAGATATCCGACTATGTCACTCTCCCAACACTGATGTTCTCGCCATGTGGACAGGGCATCAAAGATGGGGGGTGGTCAGTTGAATGGAGGCTAGGTTTGCCCTGATTTCAGGGTCTTCCTGGGGTATTCAGAAACTTTATATTGAATGGCTATAATGCCTATCCACATGCAATGGCTATTAACTAAACAGTGATAGAGACCTAG
The DNA here is from genome assembly GCA_947462335.1 of Harmothoe impar. Classification (NCBI taxonomy): domain Eukaryota; kingdom Metazoa; phylum Annelida; class Polychaeta; order Phyllodocida; family Polynoidae; genus Harmothoe; species Harmothoe impar. The sequence continues at coordinate 6,354,343 of OX381709.1, read as the reverse complement.
ATTTACAGTATTGAGTTTATATATGTATTTATTTGACTAGGTCATGTTCGAAAATACAATATACATCATCAAATGGCACAGACTGGGGTCCCTGGTAAGGGTCCACTGATTGCCCATTCGGTGCTTCTTCATGACTAGTAATACACTGACTATTATACATGACTATTATAGTCACACTATATACACTGATATATGCTTGAGCAACAAGTCTGGCACCACTGATGCCCTGCCCACGTGGCGGGAGCATCAGTGTTGGGAGAGTGTATGTGGTCTGCCTTGGCCGTTTGTGGAATGTGCGGATCCCCATGCCCCAACCTACACCTCCCATGTACCTCCCTCCCCGACCCACTAGTGTAGCACAAGATGCAATCATGTGTGACAAATGTGTAGTGTGCACATTTGGGGCTGCCACACATGACTGCACCCGTTGCTATGCAGGGGCTGACAGTGGAGCCCCCTTTTGAGGAGAGATGTAAGCACTCAACAGGGAATTCAAAAATATGAAGATTGGATGAGGGTCCTTTATTAGAACAGAAATAACCATCACATCTGCATATTTCAACACTAAATAATAGCAAATCTTCAACAGATGATGGTTCTGTATAATATAAATGGTTGTTCTCAGATTTCTCTAAACCTCCGGAGGTGGTCTTTAAGGATTCTACAACAAATTAAAGTATAAGATCATAAATGACATATATATACTACCGTAAAACCCCGCCTATAAGCCGACCCCGCCTATAAGCCGAAAGTGAGTTTAAGGAAATAAATTCAGCTCATATGAATTCATTATGACATTTTAGAGAAACCCGCCTATAAGCCAACCCCCGACTTTGGCAGGATCCGGGACCCTTGGACCCTCCCCTGGGCCCAATTCCCACGCGATTTTAAACAATTTTAATACCTTTTTTCAATAAAAAAGTATATTTTATCACGTGAACATTTAGGTAATATATACTCCACATGAAAATTATTTGTAAGGACCTTAAAAGCTACCTAAACTTGTTAATTATTGAGCTAAGGATTTACTATTTTTCCAAACCAACTTTTAAAAATAATTCTTTGGAAAACCCTGCCTATAAGCCGAATGTGAGTTGTGGAGAGAAAATTATAGGCGGGGTTTTACGGGGTTTTACGGTAGTGTATATATATATATATATATAATATACATGTATATATATATATATATAGATCGATAGATCAATTGATCAATTGATCGATAGATCTATCTATCTATCTATCTATCGATCGATCAATCAATCGATCAATCGATCGATCAATCGATCGATCAATCGATCGATAGTTCGATAGTTCGATAGATAGATAGATAGATGGATAGATAGATAGATAGATAGATAGATAAGCCCAATAAGGTGTAGCTCTAGGTGACGTTAAGTGGGAGTGATTTGTGGGGCTAGGGGGTGACGTGAAGTGGGAGTGACATGTGGGGGGTGATGTAAGGTGGGAGTGACATGTGGAGGGGGTGACTCGTAAATGTATGTCAATGGTGGCTTTTTTTGTCTATAACTTTAATCTGCTACAGAATCCTTAATAATTGTCCGATTTACAAACGGTAAGAAATATAGAAATGGCAGGCAGCTATTTTGTTTGCACAACTTTTATTTTGTTTGCGCAACTTTTATTTTGTTTGCGCAACTTTTATTTTGTTTGCGCAACTTTTATTTTGTTTGCGCAACTTTTATTTTGTTTGCGCAACTTTTATTTTGTTTGCGCAACTTTCTGGGGTTCCAAAAAAAAAAAAAAAAAGCATGTCCCCTTAGGGGCTCCGTACTTTCCTGTATAATAATTCAATTTCAGCTAGGATAATACACACTATAAGATGTAATGGTTTAATCCTGCTTTGATACAGCTGAACTTTATGTGATACCAGATTTTTCCCAGTCCAGGCACTTAAGCATTTATTTTTTCCCACCAATGTGGTGTCTATTCTATACTTTTGCTGTTTTTTTGTATCATTTAACACAATTATGCAAATATCAATACACTATATGATAACTGTATTCAGTCTCTCCCATCCAGTCTTATTCTACAATATCTTGAGAGTTTGTGAGGCTTTATTTGACTCGGGAAAGGGTTAGGTGGAATAATTACTTCAAAAATGGTATACTGCTGCCACCTAGCGGCAGAAATCTACAGCACAATGTACTGTAAATGTACAGCAACATCGCTGGAGACCCAATTTACAGTACATAATGCTGTGATTATACAGAAAATAGTGCTGTTATACCAACTACAGCAAAAAGTGCTGTAAATGCACAGCACTTTGTGCTGTTTAAATACAGTAACTTTTTACAGTGTATTTCTACACACTTATTGTGTCCAGCACCCATGGCTCATACACATTGGTCAATCTTGAACAGTAGTTCCACCCCATATATTGCTCCTGTATAATGCAAAACCTATGCCATGCGTCAGTTCTAACTTTTCATTCTATTCAGCTACTGCTTCTCCACTGCGAGCACAAGGCTCTGGTTTTGATAAATTTGTTGTTGACCGCATGGGGGAGAAGAAGGTTACAGACGTGCCTGGCGTAGGGAAAACAGGAGTAAAAGGGATTACATATGTAAGTTCCATATTTTCTTTAAAATATTAAATTTGATAATTATAGACAAATATTGGCATATTTGTTATCAAATTGAAGCTTACAGTGGCGCGAATACAATAGGCTAAGGACATATACCGATTCAAAATGTTTCTAGACTTATGATTTAGGCTTATACGCAAGGTCGAACGTTATTTAAAAAATACACTGTCGTGTCTCTGTCTTTCTGTACAACTGATCTCCATAAGTGTCTTCTTGCTTCAGGCACATGAGCTGCTTCGCGAATTCCTAGATATGCATGGTGATGAAGGAATGGATGCAGAGAAATACAAAAGGCAATTCATACAATTCTTAAAGGACCATGAAGCAAATAAGCCCAAAACTATTTATGATGCATTGGTTGCCTGGCTTGCCTACCATACCCCTGTAAGCCTTCACGGTGCAGTGGACAGGAGGGAAGGGGACGATGAGGAAGGTGCTGGAGCTACAGCCTGAACGGGCTTACAATTGGCAGTGCCAGCCGCTCCAGCAAGGACTAGTTTCCCGATAAGGCCAAAATCAAAATACCTATACCTATACGTTTTTTATGCAATTTTCAATAAATTTCCCTATTCTTACCGTTTTTTTGGTAAATTTTAGGGTTTTCTGGAGCTACGGGTCTAGTACTTTCATGTTATAAAAGTTAGAAAAGTATAATAATTTTAAAATCGACGCTTTTTATGTTACCTGAAACATACCTTTTTGGGGGGCTCAAAGACATTTATCCATAGGATTACCTGGGTCCGAGTAGCCTACAGGATATTTTACAAAATATGTCACATCTCGCTGGAAAGAGGAAAATGTGAGAAAATTAGGCAGTCCCATTCTAACATAGTAGAGTCAGAGATTTTATGATGTTTCTTTTCAAAAAAACGTCAAATTTGATCTCAGTCCCCTATATCTCTGAAGCTATGACCCGGGTAGCCCCCAGCTGAGAAAGTTATAGCTGGCATAGCCTACCGCCTCAGATATGTAGATAGTTAACTTTCTGCATATTCATAAAGGGTCTCCTTAGTGTACTGTGCTGGTAAGATTTCAGATGTAGTAATGAGAGGCCTTTTCGGTGAAAAGTAAGCCCCCCCCCCCAAGAGAAGTTGTCAGGAGCCTCATGCCAACCCACCCCCCACCCCCCCCCCCCCCCAAGTGGCCAGATACAGTCTCCTGTAGAAGCTGTGGCTTGTATGGAATTAGAACCAGTTTAATTTGACACTAAATATTTTTCTAACATGACCTGGTCAAATAAAATACATAGACAAATGCCAACGCCCATTGATACCATCTCTGTTGTATTTCACGAGTGGGGGCTGGGGCCATATCCCACGAAGCCGCAGGCTGAGTGGGATATGCCCCAGCCCCCACTCGTGAATACATCAGAGATGGTATCAATGTAGTTGGCATTTGTGTTTATTTTTTATTTGAGGCCATATTATGAAGAAAAACTATCTTTTCCTAGCCCATTGAATATGACCCCATTGTATTCAATGGGGGGCATTGAATACGGCCCTTCAGTGCTAAAGCATAGGAGATCTTGTATTTCCAAAAAATAAAATTATAAATCCTTTTTCTTTTTAAATTTGGGTTAGGGGTGGCTAATAAAAGGGTGTGGCTTCTAACAAGACTTTGCGGTGAGAGGAACGATGTATGTAGAACGGAATAATAAGGTGCAGTATACAGACCTTACGCATGTTCATTCTTTAAACATGCTTTTCAAATGTTCCTTGCCCCCTAAATAATCAATGTGTACCCTCAAATTATCAATACATAACGTTCTTCTTTCTTTTGCCAACCTCCCTCTGGGGGCTTCAATAACGTATGTACGCATTTCTTTCCAGGAAATTGACCCTTCCTCCCTGTTGCATTATGTACGCATTAGGGTGACCACCCCCCCCCCCCCCAACCCCCAAGTAAATTCTCATAGCTGACCTGCCCCCCCCCCCCCAGCCACCTTTCTCTGGAAGTCTCCAAAATAATCAAAATGCTTACATAATGAGCTTGTTAAAATGGCTCTAGACCCCCCCCCTCCACCCCTGTTTTTCATGTACGCTTTTGCATGTATTCACCATGATCCCCCCCCCCCCCCACTGCCATGTTCGTAGTATATTAGGCCACTCAAAAAAATGCGGTTGCTCAGCGCCACGCGCATCACATGAATCAGGTATTGAGGAAAACTTAATACAGTGGGATAGAAACCACTCACATTTTCCCTACTTTTAAAGATCAATACATTCTTACTTGCTAAAATGTGAAATTTGGGAGCGAAAGGCATGTATTATCCTATGAATTTTAGCCCATGAGTAAAAAAAAAGCCTCCCTCGTCATATTTTTTAGACCTCGGTGATAAGAAACCACTTTTGTTTTTTGAGCGGCCTCATTGGTATTTCTTACCCGCAGCAATTCCTAATACTAGGGCTAAGTATTTACAGATGAAATGAAGCATCATGCAAATCCAGACTGACATAATTTGACCTTTATTGGCCTTCTTTGTAATCATTATAGTTGATTTTACATGACATTGTATCAAATGTGCCTTTTACTATTATAGATAGCGAAAGTAATAAAAAATATGTTGACAAAAAAGAGTGTTGCCCTTCAGAGTCTGTCATATTCTTCTCTTTTCAGCAAAAGATTTATTCTATAACATAATAAATCAAATAAAACGGTGGACTATAAAAATCATTTATTATACACGTGACAAAATCAAAAACAGTCTTTGAGAAAATTTCTTCATCCCAAAGGACATTTGGTCTTGCAGGACCAGCTACATTTTTTATGCATTTTAACTATATAAAAGTATTGTCCATTAAAAGTACCTTATATATGTAATCATTTATGGCCAAATCAGGCACAACACCACTACAAGGACACCTGGTGGTGAAATTACGAACTAAAGGACACAAGTCTTGGTCTCCAGCTCAGCATACCATATGAGAAAATCCAAATTACTGTAATATTACAGCATGTGACTATCAATCAATGTTACGACATATATATATATATATATATATATATATATATATATATATATATATATATATATATATATATATATACTTTAAATTAATGTAACATAACAAGTCATAAAATCGAAACCAGCTAAATATTGAGTAAAAGCCCACTAGATCAGAGTTACTAGACATGTTTTCTTTATTTTGATACAGTAAAACAAATCAAAACTCTGTCCCAGATTTTTTGCTACAGGCCTGAAAGAGGCGTCACCCACTGTCGTTTTGTTTGTTATGCAGTGAATAAATAGTGTATTGTATTACTTCTGCACTACTTTCGACCAATAAATAGTAGTGCTTTTATGCATCCTGGTATTGTGACTTTACATGGGTACGCAGATTTGACTGTCAGCGCGTGCTGTGTCGCCGAGTCGATTTTATTCTTATTTATTCTACCGGTACTCTATTTTTCTGTGCCCCGATTTTAACAAGGGCCTTGTTACCCGTGTCCATTTTTACCAATGTATAATCACGGTCAAAACAAAGGACGTCACAACACAGTAAAGCAGTATGTGGCCCTGAAATGATTAAATAATAATCTATGTTTGTTTCACGAGGAGGTTGTATTCCCGACGAAATAATAATCTACACCAACTTGGTTCAACTCTGAAAGTGGCATAGTTACCGAGCGTGTCCCATTCACATTTCTACTACTTTTCTAGTTTAGGCCAAACAAAAGTTTGGTTGCGGTGACATGGTCTGACAATCCTTTTGCTTTTCTCATTTCTAGGCCTGGATTTAGGGTTTTCGCCCTAAAATCTTTAATAATTGTCCGATTTACAAACCGTAAAAAAAAAACAGAAACTGGCAAAAAAAGGGAGAAAAAAAGGAAGCAAAAAAGAGGGAAACCCAGCACTGTTTTGCTAGACTCGGTCAGGTTACCAGAAACAAACATTTTTGGTTTGGTCCCACTATGTGGTTAAGTGTGAGTGGTGATATTGCCTCTTGAATGACATTCCATGGCTAAACCTCAGAATACGGCCACCTTTCTGGTATCATAACAGCTTAGGCCTTGAAGTGCCTGCAGGGGGGAAAGTGAGTGTTTTTACAGTTGGCTACAGGGTAACAACCACATTTACAGTTCTGTTTGAGGGGTTATAACCCTTTAAGGGCTGCACTGTGCATTAATGCAGGAAGCCCTTTGTCAGCATGATGCAGGAATGCAGCGCTGGTGAGTAACTCGCCAGGGCTGCATTCATGCATCATAATACCGACCCCACAGGGTTGATACACTCCCGATAGGTCAGCATGATGCATGAATATAACCCTGTGGTGTTACTTGCCAGGGCTTCATTCAAGCATCATGGCCAAAATGGACTTAAAACATGATAACTCTTAAACTTTGGACAATATAATCCTGATCTAGTCAGTTGTATTTCATAAATACTCTTCATAAATATTAATGTTTATCATGTAGTTATTGTCAACAAGCCATGGAACTAATTGTAATTTCGGCTAGAATTTGGCAAATATCATGAAAATGAATAAAATTCTCATTAAAATAAACTAAAATGGCAACCAATGGCATTAAAGCACTGTGCGGTACTTAAAGCTGGGCCGTCAGGGAATAAGTTCAGCATTTTCCATACATAGAGTGAAATAACAGTTCCACCAGAGGGCAGCACTGTTTGGACAGGGGACCATGAGCATTGTCCAGCTACAACATATTCACCTTATCTTGTGCCTGTAAGAGCTGAGCTCCCAGCCCTTAAGAGGCCTCTTGTGAATGAAAACTGAAATATATCCAAAAGTGCTTTTGGCCTCACTTCAACCATGACGGTCAAGCTTTAAAGGGTTTATATAAGCCGCACTATAGGGACACAAAGGATGCTTCAGAGACCCCTGGGTAGCCCCTCTGCATTCCTACTGCCTGTTCATTCTGCCGGACCCTTTGATCTCTAACCCTTTAACTCTTTGATGACAAATGTCTCTGAAATATGACACTTGTCGTCAGGAGTGTCTCAAAAACGGATGGTCTTTAAAGGATTTATAGGGCCGCCGTATATAAAGGGCTGAGTACCTCTTATGCCTGCAGTTCGACCGTTGCTACCGGGGCAGCAAGCTCTATGCCTTTAAGAATATTAAGATAAAGCAATGGGAGGTCTTGGAGTCGCCTATGGTACCCAGAGTGTGGCACCTCAGGGGGTTAACCATGTACAGCACAGGACACCAGTGTAGCACGGCATGAGGAAACAATACCGCCCCCTACAGGCGCCCTCAGGTACTAAGCCCTCTGGGTATGCACAGGCCGGGGGGGGGGGGGGGGTACTAGAGGGGTCAATGCCATCCAGGAGTCCGGTGTTGCATTACACCCCCCCCCCCCCCGCCCCACCCACCCCGCCACCTTCTTCGACACATTCAAAAGTATAATTTTTTTAAACACTATTCTTTTTTCAGAAAGCCATATTTATATGTTTATTCCTAAACCTAAGATAAGTCTACCTTATACATTGCGTGAAATAAATCAATACATTAAAGGTGCTGCTGCAAGTATGCAGAAGGTCTGTAAACGTCAGGTTTGTTGTAAATCAAAGGTTTTGAATAAGAAGCCAATCTAATAATTTCTTCACTTGACAGCTTCCCTGCAAAATAACAACATTTTGATCCAGCCTTTAAGGACGGATGTCACTAAAAGATAACAGTTGTCGTCATGATGCAGCCCGGCGAGTTACTCACCGGGGCTGTCTTGGGGCATCATGCCTACCTTTTGGGAGTGTATCAACCTCTGTAAGATTAAGCATGATGCTTGAATGCAGCACTGGCGAGTTACCCGCCAGGGCTGCATTCATGTATTATGCCGACCAAGGGCATGATGCATGAATGTATCATGCCTTACTGAGACGATTAAGTACCTTCTGTCATGCTCGTGGCGGGGGGGGGGGGGGGTATTTGTAAATAGTTTTAAGTCTATGAGAAAGGGTTCAAAAAACACATGAAAGGACTGAAGGTATCAAAGGTGTAGGGCAGAGCGTGAAAGACGTCGGCCAGACAGGGTAATAGCAATAATGCACTACAGCTAAACCCTGTCAGGACAGCATGATGCCTCAGGGTCTGTCGTCATGATGCACCAATGCATTGATGCATCATGACGACCCTCCGGGAGTGTACCAACCATATATGGCCGATATAATGCATGAGCTCTCCAGTGTTGCATTCATGCATTTTTTTATTTTTTTTTTAACAAATTTAAACTTTATTGACCAGATTTGTAGTTCAGTACAATGTATGACATACATGTGTTCGCTTCTCCTTCTTTGTGAATAACTTACATGAGATAAATATTACTCCAAATGTAATAGCAAACGGGTTACAGTATTCAGTCAATAAGTTTATGATATGCACCGTCAGGAAACCTGTGTAGATGGTGCAATCATCAAATAAAGTGTACATAACAATACAAAATTAACAAGTCTTATTAGGAAAATGATTTCACATCTTGACAGCTATGCACCGTAGAATATTGGATTACTATAAAGCACTATGCTGGCACTAAAGGGTTCAGCCCTGGGTCCAGGTGTGGATGTGGGATAAGCTGAAATACACCGACAATAACTGTCTGAGTAACCGTGTTGGACCCCCGCAGGGCAACAAGAGGCTAACATTAAAAAGGTGTTAATTCGTTATCATAATGTATAGATACTTTTAAACAACAATGATATTACCCTTTCTGTGTGTTCTTACCACAAAGGATGGAGAATAAAGCCACATTTCCCAGGTGCCAGTCACAAGAATTGGGTTTAATTGTTGTTCATTTTTCTATTATCGGGTACTTGAATCAATCTGTCTGTCGCCCTCAGGGCACTCACGGTATACAAGCAGTCACTGCATAGAGCATCATTAAACTGTTATTAGGCCAAATTTTAAAAAAAGGTGTGTTTCAGGTTACCCAACCCTACCTAGTATAACAGAGCCGACCCTAGACATTTTTATGCAATTTTAAAAATATTTATATTTTTGGTCATTTTGGGGCTATTTAGGGGTCGATTTGATAGTTCACGAGTCGAGGCAGTCGTCGCTGAGTCCGCATTGAAGTTTGTGAGTCGATTTCTGGGTACATTTCAGTCCAAAGTAAAAGAAAATTAAAATCTAAAAAAAAAAAATCTGAACTACCTACCCTAGTTTTTCAGACCATGTATGTAACCTGAAACACACCTTCTTCTTTTTTTGGCCTTAACCCCTTAAAGGACAGATGTTGCTAAAACTTAGCAAAACATGACATTTTATCGTCATGATGCATGAATGCAGCCCCGGCGAGTAACTCGCCGGAGCTACATTGTTGCATCATGTTGAACCCTGTAGGGTCGGCATGATACTTGAATGCAGCACTGGTGAGTTACCCGCCAGGGCTGCATTTATGCATCATGACGACCAAGGGCATGATGTATTAAGTAGCCCTTCCCTGACATTTAATCATACAAGATGACGTGTCTAAATCAAAACATGAGGTTATTGTGGATTTAATTCATTATTTTATTATTACCATCATATACCGGTACATGGGGTCTAGATGGAGGGGGGGGGTCCCGATTTCGCATGTCGAATATAAGAAATAGCCATGTCATGTCACTTAAAATTCCCATGTCCCATGTCACCCCTAAAAACCTGCCATGTCCCATGTCGATTTTAAGAAATACCCCATGTCATGTCACTAAAATGTTTCCTCATGTCACTAAGCTCCATGTCGCATGTCAATTTTAATAAATTGCCATGTCGCCATGTCGAATTTAGGCATCTACCCCCATTATACATGGAGTAGATCTAGACGCTACTGCAAGTGTCGTGATTTGTAAGTCACTAGCTCCTCGTTATATGTATTCTTTTCTAGAACAGGTCAGAAATGTGTTTTCATTAATCAATGCTGGTATCAAATATTTTCGGGCTGTATAAGTTATTTTTGTATAGCGGGATAAAATAAATGGGACAGGCGTGTTTTTTTTTACATCGTCTCATACCAAAAAAAAAATTGGAAAAAAACAACAATTAGATAATAGAACCATTATAACAACATGCATCCGTCCCATAAGTCCACGGGAGGCATTGACTTCCGGTCCCCTCAGCCCTTGGTCTCCCACGGTCACACAGCCCGGCGGAATGCCCAGTACTTCCGGTTTACTATAAAGACACAGACCACCCAAACAAATCTTGTCGTCAATCCACTTATTGGGTGACCAGAAAACCACAATGTGGTCGGCGGAGACGGCAGGTCGGCAAGACATCATTACGGCCCCCATGTACACAAAGGGGGATTTTTGGTGAGGGGGATTTTGGGCAGAAGTGACCCTTGGTGAGGGGGATTTTTTGCGAAGAATTTTGGCAAAATGTGACCCTTTTTGGGGGGATTTTGTTGAAATCTCCGAAAAGTGACCCTTGGTGAGGGGGATTTTGGTGAAACTTGACCCTTGGTGAGGGGGATTTTGGTGAAAAGCAGACCCTTGGTGAGGGGGATTTTGCTCAAAAAGTACCCTTCCCAGCCGCACACCTGTGTATACAAAATATACCAAGTGCCCCCCCCCGGAAAATAAACAACGTCAAAAGTCCTGGTTGCCTCCAGAATGTTTTTTTTGTCTCTTTTCGCCTGCCCTTTTTTTGTAACCCGATTCGCCCTGTAGGACAGTTTTTTCCCCTCTGCCCTTCCAAAAAATTGGAAGTTGAAAAAATGTAGAGGATAATGTACGTTTTTCATGACCAACATTTTATTTGGTTAAGAAGTAATTGATCTTTAAAAGTGGAGAAAATGTAAGTTATTTCTATACCACTGCATTGCTGACATTATTAGCTTCAATTTGATACCACAGATGACAATTTTTGTCCGTTCTTATTATGTTTTTCATTAAAAAAAAATGCAAAAAAAAAGGTTTTCCTCAAAACCTGATTTTCATGATGCGCGCGGTGATGAGAAACCATTTTATTTTCTCGAGTGGCCTAACTAAGATCATATGCAAGCACGGGTTAGCTCTCCCACGTGAGAGGACAGAAGTTTAGAGCGTTATCTTAATAAGATAATCAAGACAGTCTTAATAGTCTTAACATATTTATTTTTAATGATTAAAGTGGCCTTGCACGCCCTCCGGTTCCGATTAGCGAACCCTTTTACCCACCCTAATCTATTATAACTACAAAAAGAAATCCGGTTATGGTTGGCTAACCCATTCACCTACTCTAACGTCACCCTTATGTATTATAACTTTTAAAAAATTGAAATGATTTTTATTTTTAATGATGGAAGCGGCCATAGGACCGTTACCCCAGCGTAAGACACTGAATTAAGACTATAAGACTTAAGATTAAGATAATGCTCTAAACGTCTGTCCTCTCACCTGAGAGAGCTCTTCAGTATTTGCCTGATCATACGGCCCCCTGTCCGGCTCCAGTCTCACGGAAGTGGTCGGTCACTGCTGCATTCTGGTCTATAAACTACAGTAGAGGTCACTTCCGGCAGTGACGTCATAAGTCTTGTTGTGGTTCACATGCGTGGGGTGGAGAGCCCGGGGGGGGGGGGTACTTGAATTTTTTCTGATAGGGGTGTGCAGCTGGACCAATGACAACCCTTACCCTTGCTAGGGAGATTTTGTTTCAAAAAACCTACCCTTGCTAGGGCATTTTCGGCTGAAAAGTCCTTGTTTTGAAGAGGAAAAACACTAAATGTCTCATGGATCAGTAATTTCACCGAGAAATTTTACCCGTGCCCGCAAACTTTTGGAAGAAAATGGGCAAAAATGGGACGTTTTGGTGAAAATCGGGTCATTTTGTTGGAAAAGTGACCCTTGCTAGGTAGATTTTGTTGAAACTAGACCCTTGCTAGGGACATTTTTCTCTGAAACAGGACCCTCGCTAGGGAGATTTTGTTGAAAAAGTACCCTTGCCAGCCGCACACCTGTGTATACAAAATATACTAAGTGCCCCCCCCCGGGGTGCAGAGTGACTAGAGGGGGAGTTAGGGCTGGGAAAGTTCCCACGTTGAGGGGTTCATAACCAGTCTTTGCAAAAACTTTTTCGGCATGCAGGACAGTCGGTCCTGAAGCTAGCCAATTTTGCAGGACCAGATAGATTTCTGCCGGACTGGATACCAAAATCAAGTTTTTGTATAATATTTAGAATACAATAGCATTTATTTAAAAAACACAAAAAAAAATGCTCTAACTTGCCTAGAATATTCAGTTCTAGTTGGAATATTTGAAAAATTCTTTCAGTTTTGGGAAACCCAGAATGTGCAGGACAACAGTTCCTGCAACACCAGTCATTCTGCCGGACCAGAGCCATTTTAGGCGGACATTGCCACTGTCTGGCAGGATTTGGCAAAGACTGGGTTAAGGTTAGAACATGCGATGTGTGGGCCAAGAAAAACGATTTCCCTAGAATTGAGTCAGAATGTTTACAAATAATATATTTGATTTCATATCTGTTCCATTCCCCTAATTCCCTCACATTCTGCTTTGATTAGATTGCATTGCCCAATATATAGTTACTTTGAAATAAATGTGTGCACGCTTTTATTCTCCCTATTGAAAATTAATTTTTATTATCATTTTTTACCGTAAAACCTTGCATACAGGCCTAATTCGCATATAAGCCACACACTGACTTTGGGTCGATCCTACAAGCCTCGGTGGCTATTTGAATGTCGTAACTTAGTGGCAGAAACTTGCATATAAGCCGAACCCTGACCCTGGGTCGATCCAATAAGCCGCACCGCCAACTCACAATGTAGCCCACAAATGTCGTATTTTAATGACATACCGTCCTTAAAGGGTTTTAAGGCACAAGAGCTCAGCTTGGTGGGTGAGTAGGCTATACACTGAAAATCCATAGGTTAAAAGGGTTAGTCAGTACAGACTAACCTAGGGTTGGTCATATGAGTGTTAGTCACAATGGAAAAGTTATATTAAAAAATGACCGAGGGGTCAGTCAGTTGTGGCTAACCTAGGTTCATCATTGGTGTGTTGTATTTGTATACCGCTAGAGGGTGCCACATGACCACTCAGTGGCTCCCCCTGGAAATAAAAAGACTAAGGTGGGTTGGTCAGTAGTGACCAACCTGACAATAATAACTAATCTATGTTGGGCGTATAGGGATCCAAAAAATGACTAACTAGGTTAGGCGCTAGTGACTAAGAGGTTGGGCGTATAGGGATCCTAGGAATATCAGTGTAGGGTACCATGGGAAAGTGTGCCGCTAAAAGTTCAAAAAA
>OX381709.1:6212295-6340350 GCA_947462335.1 Harmothoe impar | reverse complement strand
CAGTTATATTTGCGAGAGTACTGAACAAAACTGTAAATACATATCACTTTCCACAACTGGAATTTAGATTTAACTTAACTAAAACATGTTTCATGTTTGTGTATTGTGCTAACTTGCCCTGCCAACGCTGGACTTTTCAGTCCGGTATATTGCGAGTATATCGAACAAACTTGAGTGAATTTAGGAAATATTTTACACAAAACTTCTTGAAAAGGGAAACTTGTGTGAATTGGATTGTGTGAATATGAACCCTTTTTGTATGTTAATGTATTTGTAGTATGATAATGTAATCAGTAGATCTACATTAAGTATTGTATGTTTAGCCATTTAAGGGCCGCTTAGTGCTTTAATGTCCTCTATCAACATGATGCATGAATGCATCAGCACTGGCGAGTAACTCGCCAGGCCTGCATGCCTGAATGTTTACAGAGTTGACCCCGGAGGGTTGATACACTCCGAAAGCTCGGCATGATACATGAATGCAGGGTTGCATTCATGCATCATGACCAGAGAGGACACATTAAAACACTATGCGGCCCTCACAGGGTTATGTATATATGTAGGTGGGGTCGTTCATTACTATGTATGGATGTGCTGTGTGTGTAGGGTGGGGGTGTAAGGGTTAGTGTTAGGGGGTGGGGGGTGTAAGGGTTAGGGTGGCAGGTAAGACGACACCTGTAGAGACAGGGTTTGGCACCTGGGTGGTGACCTGACCCTGACACTGGGCACACACAGGTGGGTACAGGTGGGGTGTGGGGTACTGGAGGAACACTTACCTTCTAGACCTCTCACCTGTATGACATAGTAAGGGCCACATACATAGTGCTATAATGCATTGGTTGATTGGAAAGAGTTTCCTTATGGTATAGGATTATATACAGATATACTTTTGCTCTTTGTCGTCATGATGCACTGGGATTGTCTCAATACCATAGGGTAGGCATGATGCATGAATACAGCCCTGGCGAGTGATTCACCAGGGCTGCATTCACGTATCATCCTGACCATATGGCTACTGGGTTGATGCGCTCATGAAGGGTCTGTGTGAATGTTGCACTCATGCATCATGACGCCAAAGGGCATGATGCATTGAATAACTATGCAGCCCTTGCATGGTTGATCCACATATATATACACTGCCGCATTATGAGTACTTTTTAGTGCATTTGTTTTACTTGTCAATTAGTTATTGCCTCTAGTCTAGGTAGTCGCAACCATTCTGTTGCGCACCTGATGGCAATAACAACCCCAGAAAATAACACAAATCCCTATATATATGTAGCCATTGCACCCGGGCTAATGTACCAGCAAACACCGGGCCTATTTGGGTTGAGTCATTATACTGTTTAGGGCCCTACATATTCAGACCCCACTGAATCCTGAATACCAGATTACGTCCCCTGGTTTCCATTCCAGGTGTCCATTACAAGGGCCACTGACAAGTGGATCTCTGGTGTCTGGGTTTGTGTGTGTGTGTGTGTGTGGGGGGGGGGGGGGGGAGGTCACAGATTGGGATCCAAGCAGGCTTATTATACCCCCACCCAACCTACCCAACCTACCCACCCCTGTTGCTGTCAGCTTGCTAATTGCCACCCATACACTGGGTGGGTAAATATTTGCCAAGTCATCCGGCGTTTAACCATAGGACACCCCTACACTACCACTACACTCCCCTCCACCCCTCCCCTCCTTTCACTTACCAACCCCTTTACTATGCATTAACCCTTTAAGGGCTGCATAGTGCATTAATGGTTGTTATCATGCATGAATGCAGCCCTGGCGAGTAACCCGCCAGGGCTGCATGCAAGCATCATGCCGACCTTACATAGTTGAGACACTCCCGAACAGTTGGCATGATGCAACAATGCAGCACCGGCGAGTTACTCAACCGGGCTGCATTGGTGCATCATATCAACAAATGGTGACATTTAGTGGCTTGCCGTCCTTAAGAGTTATCAAGCAGGCCCTACAACAACCCCAACCATAGTTATCTGACCCTGGAGGAGGGGTAGGGGTAGGTAGGAGGGGGTAGGCTATAGGTAACAGTAGCTACCTGTATTATGCCTGCGTGCACCCTGTAGTGGCATATGACACGTTTATTGGGGGTACTAGTGCCCCCTGATTACGTCTCTATTGGTCAAGGACGTGTGAATTGGGTGTCAGAAAGACATTGACTCTGCCAGGTAGTCAAAGGGGGGTTGGTAGAGGCATTAATGGCGCATGGGTTAGATTGGTCGCTTATTCAATATTATGTGTGGACAATATTCCTGCACAGATGTCTCATTTTCTAAGGGCCTATATCCAAACATCTGTGAGATCCCCCATTACTTTTATAATTCAATATATTCTACTAGAACATATATTTCTTGCTTTGAATCGGTACAAACCTATATTTCAGACACACCTTGAATCCATATTTTTGAAATGTCACATTCCGTTTATATATATACATTTTCATACATTTATGATATTGTATTTACATTGGTTTTAGAGGATTGCCTAATACTGCATGTCTGGCCTCCCCTGCCAGTCTGTAAGTGCCCCTGTTGAGCGTGTCACAGTGTATAGAAGTGAAGTTTGACGATAATGCTGTTGTTATCTGTAACTAATTTAACCCTTTAAGGATGGCAAGCCACTAAAAAGGACCTTTGTCATGATGATGCATGAAAACAACCCAGGCGAGGAATTCGCCAGTGCTGCATTCATACATCATGGCAATCCTTCGGGTGCGTCTCAACCCCGTAGTGTCGGCATGATGCTTGAATGAATGCAGCCCTTGTGAGTTACTCACCAGGGCTGCATCCATGCATCATGACGACCAAGGGCATGATGCATTTAAGTGTTAAGCTGTCCTGTTATCAGCCCTAGTGACGTGATAAGAGGGTATCTGCTGTTAATCCTACCTAACATGAGAGCACTTATCCCCCTGGGATAATCCTCCATATAGCCCCTAATCCAGTGCCTTAAACGCAGGGATTAGCTCTGCTTCACAAAGTCGTGTGAATCGTGAAAGAACTAGTCAAGCCCCGTGTGAAATCTGGGTGAATTTGGTGAAATATGTGTGAATGTTTGGAAATGTACGTGAACTTGTTGAAATGTGTGTGAAAATGCTGAGTGAGTCTGAAGTCTAGACTGACTGATTTGTATAAGTTAACTGTTTACTTGTGAGACTCACGCCAGGGATTCTTACATGTTTTCTATATGTGTGAAAGATTGAGTGATTAGAATTAGAAAACTTCAACAGTAATCTTGTGAAGCCCAGCCTGGGTTCCTCACAGGGTTCTGGTATACCAAATCTCAATGTGATAAATTTGAGTGACTATGAGTGATTTTTGAGTAAGCTTGTTACATGTATTTTGCATAATTTATTTGTATGTTACGTGCTGGACTTAGCATTATGATTCCCAAGCTGGCCCCAACGCGAGCACGTACTTAGGAATGGTCGCTGGCAAATTAAGCACCTGGGATGGCAGGGCTTGTATTCATACGCGCATGTCTGCAGCAGAAAGTAGTTCCCTGAACCGTTCCAGAAGTCCTGGAGGCTAGGGATGAGTCAGCAATAATGCTCGAGTTGCTGCCAGCTTGTGGTTCCTGTTTGTTGTGTAGGTGATTTTAGAGATTGTTAATCAACCCTTTAAGGGCCGCAAAGTACATGCACGTAGTATGCCTTTTTGTCCTCATGATGCATGAATGCAGCCTTGGCGAGTAACTCCCCAGGGCTGCATTCATGCATCATGCTGACCCTTCGGGAGTGTAGTACTTCCGTAGGTTTGGAATGCTGTTTGAATGCAGCACTGGTGAGTTACTCTCCAGTGCTGCATTCGGGTATTCAAGCATTCAAGCAAGTCCCTCTGGGGGTGATACTCTCCCAAAGCCTCGTCATGATACAAGAATGCATCATGACGACAATGAGTGTATCACATTAAAGCACTATGCGGCCCTTACACGGTTACTCGTTGTGTAGGTGATTGTAGTAATTTGTGGTGTTTGTCCAGATCAAGCATCCGTCCCAAGAAGTCAGCCTTCCGTCCAACCCTGTATCATAACGACATGACTAGACATGTGTAAATTAGATATTATCTTTATTCGAGAACTTGTACATTTATTGTAGTCAATCAGACAACATTCCAGTGTGGATACTTTGCACTTTTTTTGACATGAAATACATGGTCATAAATCTGTACATACACATATCTATTCTGTGCACAGGTGAATGAGAGTGATTTTATATAAATATATTATGTTTGCAACATATGTAACAGTCTCCTCTACATGCCACTGCCAAACATGCATGATGATATCATTGTACTGGTAATTATAAACACACACACGTGCTCAGAAACTGCCATCAAGCACTGTGTAATGTTTGTGTTCAGTTACAAACGGTGTTCAAACCACCCTTCAGGGTGATCTATGTACACCATTTTGCATTACATCTTTGTAATAAAACTTAGAAAAAATGAAATGCACCTTCTTTTTGTTGTCATTGATTATGATAATCATATTTTCTCCAATTTCCTTCCCCAAAAGGTACACATACTTATATATGAATTTACAATACTTGATTAATTCCTGGCCATCCAAAATGGAAGATATGGGCACCCTATTGCATTTAATGTAACAGAAAATTGTACCAATATATTTTGCAACGTATTCAAAGGGATCATTTTACCCAATACATACTTAAAACAGTAAAACAAGAATGATCCCTATACTCATAAAACCAGTCTCTCAGGGAAGGAAAAAGCTGTTGATCTACACAAGTTATTAAAGAAGTACACTTGACTATATTAGAGTCTATTGTTTACTATCATCAACACTGATATAAAATCCCTCTTGGACTTAACACCTTGCAAAATGCTTTAGTGCACGAGGTTCTTTGTCGTCATGATGCATGAATGCAGCAGTCGCGAGTAACTCGCCACTGCTGCATCAAAGCATCATGCCGACCATATGGGGTTGATACACTCATGAAGAGTCTGCATGATGCACCTAAGCACCCATGTAGCACTGGTCAATAACTCTTTGGGGCGTCATTTGTGCATCAGAATGACATCGTCTTTCAGCGACCTGCCGTCCTTAAATGGTAAAAGTGTTATCTATAACCCAGGGGCCTGGTAACAGATTATAGTGTAAGACTGCACATCTTCCTATCTCATGGAGATAAGGTTTACATAGAACCTGTTACTTACCAGTAGTAAGGCCAAAAAAAAAGGTGTGTTTCCAGTAACATGGTCCTGGAGACATGACCCGGCCGGTCGGATTTTTTTTTTTTTTGGGGCTATTTGATTAGAATTATTTTTTTAAATCCAGCAGGGGTGGTGCCCAGACCCCCAAGATTTCCCCTCTGGGTCCACCATTGTCTGATATTCCGGTTATCTATTTTTGCGGGAAAATTGACTTTTCACTCTAAAATCGTTAGTAATTGTCTGATTTACAGACTGTAATATGGCCTAAAAATCGCCATTTCTGCCTTGGTAGACCCGGTCGGGTGACTGGAAACAAACCTTTTTTTTTTGGCCTAAAGGGGCCCATCATATCTTCTTCAGGAATTATAGCAGAATCAAGTCAAGTTGATGTGAAATATGATTGTGATGCAGCCAAACTTGACGTCTATGCAATCCCAGCTGGGATTTCATCAATGTTTACGTTTAGTACATGTATAGATCTTACCAATGAATTGGATACGGTAAACTATGTACATGTGTCAATAATGATCAACGTGACAAATAGCCGGAACTTGGAGATATCATGCAGGGTAAGCCGGGATGGTAGGGCATTGGCAGGGGCCTTTTACAGACGACTAGCGTAAAACCTCCCGTACTAGCCGCGGTTTGTACGCGAGTCAGATCACTGGTGCGGCTTATAGGATCGGCCCAGAGTCTGGGTGCGGCCTTTACGCGAGTTTTTGCTGCTATGGTACAGCACTAAAAGTAACCATAATCAGACCCCTGTTGCAGCGTATAGGATCGCCCCGAAGTCTAGGTGCGGCTTATACGCGAGGTTTTACGGTAATGTTAAAGTGACATGCTCCGATGATTAGGGTTAAAAAGAAATCTCATTTAGAATTTAGCGAAGCTGTTCCCTATGACCATAGTTTGTGTGCTACCCACTTTATTTAATCATATTACATAGAATTCAGCTTAGATTTCAACTGATTATCAGATTTAGGCTTAATTTGCTATTTTTACACTGAAGAAACTATACTTGGGTTATATATGGGACCCGCTATATAGTGTATAATTGCCTATAGAGGATATTTCATTTAGATATATATAGTACTAGCATTTAAAATATGGGAATAGACCATGTTACTTTCACACAATGCTTTACATGCACCAGGCCACCTTTTTTTGATAACTTGGATTACAGGCTTTCACCGTAAATATTTTGGGAGGGTAGAGGGGGGGGGGCTGCTTTACACACCACCCGGAGTACTGAAAATTCCCAAAGGGCAGAGGCAAAAAAAAACAAAAAGCAAGGAAAACCTCATTTTTGAGTAATCTAATGAAGGTATGTTGAGAAATATCCCCAATCTGAATGGCTTCATTCCAACTTTTGCTGGTCAAAAACTTTTTTTTTTTTTTTGCAAAATGCCAAAAATCTGGTCGGCGAATCCGTAATCCAAGTTATCAAAATAAAACGGCCTCATGTTCCCTATCGTCATTCAACTGGTAACAGTGCGGATCTAGATTGTCTGTGGGTTTAGTACCGGGGCTAAGTACAAGTCATGACAAGACATGTTTGAGCCGTGGTGGTCCATAGGCTGCTAAGTAACATGTAATACCTGCCAGGTCCTAACATGCCCCTCACACCTGTAGGGGCTTTATTCATGCTCATAGGGAGCATCTAGTAGCCTCTAGTAAATGGGTATTTAATACAATTCCGAATTAGATTAAAAACCCTTTGTCATATTTCCAATCATTTGTTAATTGTTTATTTCTGTAAAGTGATAATGAATGAATTATGCCCTGATTTGGTTTCAATTTATAATTTAGTTATTTAAGGTGCTACCACCTATCACTAATCTACCTATTATATACTTTGTATACATATATATTTGGAAATATAAATCACTGCATAATGCTATCTATCATCATGACCATGAGCTATCAATGCCTATTACATACATGTACATACTAAATCCTATCTTTCTGAGGGCCTAGGCACCCCACACTATACTAAATATAGGCCTGTTTGCATACATGCTGATATCACAGCAACACAATCCTACACCTCCCCCCACTCCCCTCCACTCCCCCACTCCCCCACTCCCCTCCACTCCCCCTCCCCACTCCCAACACAAAATACTCAAAGGTCTTTGCCCACGTGTAATCATAAATATAGTGCCACTCCTCCAGACCCGCACTCAGGTCTGGGCAGATCCTCCAGGGTAGAAACAGACCATGTGTATCCTTTTAAGGATGATATCATGCCTTACTGCATCATGCCCTTGGTCGTCATGATGCGTGAAAGCAGCCCTGGTGAGTAACTCGCCAGTGCTGCATTCATGCATCATGCTGACCCTATACAGGTTGAGACACTCCTGAAGGGTCGACATGATGCACCAATGCAGCCCTGGCGAGTTACATCATATGGCAACAAATGTCATCTTTTAGCGACATCCGTCCTTAAAGGTATAAGCACGGAGATATGTTTTGTACTGTTCCATCTTTGTTTACATATCAGACAACGCTACAGTGGCGTAGGGAGAGGGGGGGGGACAGCCCCCCCCCCCCATCAGAGAGGAAGGGGGGCATGAAGATGTCTGCCCCCCCCCCCCCCCCAACTTGTCAACGGCTTATAATTTGATACTCACAACTACCAACCCTTACCTCTCCTGCATATAGAAAAAAATAGGGACAGGGGGGCCTAGGCCCCCAATATGAAATAAATGCGGGACAAATACTACTTTTCTTTACAGTTCCGATATAAGAGTGTACACACTGCATTATGCTTAAAAGCCAATGCTTAAAGTTGGTTGGAGTCCCCCCCCCCCCCCATGATGATTTGCTTCCTACACTTTGGCTTGCCCTCTCCCAAGTAGGATACAAATGGGGATATCTGAGGAGACAAAAACTGCTGGTAAAAAAAGATGATCTCTCCTATATCACAGATATTACTTATACCTTGCTCATGAGTGCACTCTGTCGTATTCCAAACACTTACTGGTAATACCTTTTCAAAGGCGTAGGAAGCAAATCTTCATTGGGGGGGGGGGCAGGGGGGCCCACTCCTACCAACTTTATGTATCGGTTTTTATGCATGATGTATCATATACACACTTATATTAGATTGTATAGAAAAGTAGTATTTGAGGCCCCTTTGGTTCTAATTTGGGGGCCCTGCCCCCTCTGCGCCCACTTTTCCTTATGCGGGAAAGGTAAGAATTGGAAATTATGTATATCATATGACATGTCTTGACAAATTTTGGGGGGGCCCAAACATATTCAGGCCCCCCCTCCTCAGTGATTGGGGGGCCCGGGCCCCCTGGCCCCCCCTTTTCCTACGCCACTGCTTTTCATTAGCAGGTGTTTATAACTGGCTGTATCCTGATGAGATAGCAGATTAAATCGGTCTACAGATAGTGAACCATATCTATAAAATATCTGATCTTCTAATAAAGGAAGTTTATCGCTATGCGTAAAACCCCTTTCATGGCCTCTTATTGAGCTGATATTCAAAAGGCAAAGTCCCTTGAATTTGATTTGGAGTTTTGCTGTAAAAAAACACATACAAATGCAAGAGAAATTAATTATCGGTATATATACTTAATTTCCCTTGCAAATTTGTACATGTACCAGCCTGGACGTGTGCTGCACTGGCGTCCAGTGATGACGTCACAGGAAGTTGTCGCGTGCCTGAAGGTCAGAGTTGACGTATATCCCATGTACAAACATCCCATAATAAGATATAAACAGGATCTCGTCAACACCCTCAGTAAGGTTCTGGGTGTTGAATATATTTTGGTTAGTGCAAAGCACACTAGTCTCAGGTTTCTGAAGGTGCACTCATTTTATGCACTAGGCCGTCATGGTCCAGGAATGTGGCCTAGGGCTTCCAAATAGCACCTCTCTTCCTTCCCTTCCTTCCTTCCTTCCTTCCTTCCTTCCTTCCTTCCTTCCTTCCTTCCTTCCTTCCCTCCTTCCTTGCTTGCTTGCTTGCTTCCTTCCTTTTCTCCTTCCTCCTTTTTGCCTCTAATTATGTGTGCTGTCCTTTTTCTCACTTTCTCTCTTCTGAATACCTGTTTACTATCTAGACACCTCCTCCCCCCTCCCCCCCCCCCACACACACCTGAGGCGGCTTCATCAAAGGATGCTGACACAGGGATTATCACTAATCACCCTACTGACAGTGAACCCTTTACTGACACGTGTTACTAAAAGATGATATTGGTCATCATGATGCACCAATGCAGTCCCGGCAAGTAACTCACTGATGCTGCATTGGTGCATCATGCCGACCCTTCGGGAGAGTCTCAACACCCACCGATAGGGTCAGCATGATGCTTAAATGCAGCGCAGGCGATTTACTCGCCAGGGCTGCAATCATGTATCATAATGACCAAAATCATGATGCATCAAAGTATCATGCCATTCTTAGAGAGTTCTCAGGGCTGCACAATGCATTAATGCAGTATGATCCTGGTCGTCGTGACTTACCAGCGCTGCATTAATGCATCCTGCCGACTCTAAGTGCCTAATATATTCTTGGAGGATCGGCATGATGCATGAATGTAGCATTGGTGAGTCACTCACAGTACTGCTTTCATGCATCACACCAAAATGGTGCATAGTGGGTTAAAGCACTATCCTGTCCTTAAAGGGTTAAGGGTACACACACAGAAAAGTGAGAGTCATTGTCGCTAAAACTACCCTCACCTAATGGTCAGGCACTGCCTGACTCTCAGGTGAGGGTAGTTTTAGCGACAATGACTCTCACTTTTCTGAGGGTGTAAGGTAGGACGACGTACCCTGCTAACTGGCTCTTCACAGGGCTCCTGCTAAAAGACAAACAACCACTTAAAAAGGAGTGCATATAATGCATTATTGTACCCTTTTTCGTCATGACGCATAGATGCAGCCCTTACGAGTCTTCATACCAGTGCTATATTCATGGGTCATGCTGACCCTGTGGGAGTGTATCAACATCATAGAGTCGGCATGATACATGAATGCAGCACTTGTGAGTTATTCACCAGGGGTGCATTCATGCATCATGAGGACATACTGCATTAGAGCACGTGCTGCCCGTAAAGTGTTAATGGACCGTCCTCGTCTTTATTGGATATTCTAGACGACCTCTAACCCTTAGGTCTACACAGCACCTTGTGAAGTGGATGAATCAGGATAAGTCTCTAAACCCTGCGTCTATTTTGTCTTAGAATTGGCATCTTTAGTAGCAAGGTGTGAGCGGAGGAATATTGAGGTGCCCATGATAGATTCTGAGCAGAATCTGAGGGAATTAGGGGGAATGGAACAAATATGAGGTCAAATATATTTTTGAACATTCTGACTCATTTCTAGGGACATCTATTTTTTGTTCCACTCATCGGATCTTTTTTCATGGCCCACACATCGCATGTACTAACTTTAACCCAGTCTTTGCCAAATCCTACCGGACAGTGGCAATGTCCACCTAAAATGGCTCTGGTCCGGCAGAATGACTGCTGTGGAAGGACCTGATGTCCTTCACATCACGTTTTCCAAAACTGAAGGATTTGTTCAAATATTCCACCTGGAACTGAAGTTACAAGTTCTCCCTGAGTGCACTCTAATATTCTTTTTTTGTTTTTTTTTAATAAATGCTATTGTATTCTAAATATTATACAAAAACTTGATTTTGGTATCCAGTCAGGCAGAAATCTATCTGGTCCTGCAAAATTGGCTAGCTGCAGGACCGACTGTCCTGCATGCCGAAAAAGTTTTTGCAAAGACTGGTTATGAACCCCTCAACGTGGGAACTTTCCCAGCCCCAACTCCCCCTCTAGTCACTCTGAAACCCCACGCATGTGAACCACAACAAGACTGATGACGTCACTGCCGGAAGTGACCTCTACTGTAGGTTTTAGACCAGAATGCAGCAGTGACCGACCACTTCCGTGAGACTGGAACCGGACAGGGGGCCGTATGATCAGGCAAATACTGAATAGCTCTCTCAGGTGAGAGGACAGACGTTTAGAGCGTTATCTTAATCTTAAGTCTTATAGTCTTAATTCAGTGTCTTACGCTGGAGTAACGGTCCTATGGCCGCTTCCATCATTAAAAATAAAAATCATTTCAATTTTTTAAAAGTTATAATACATAAGGGTGACGTTAGAGCAGGTAAATGGGTTAGCCAACCATAACCGGATTTCTTTTTGTAGTTATAATAGATTAGGGTGGGTAAAAGGGTTCGCTAATCGGAACCGGAGGGTGTGCAAGGCCACTTTAATCATTAAAAATAAATATGTTAAGACTATTAAGACTGTCTTGATTATCTTATTAAGATAACGCTCTAAACTTCTGTCCTCTCACGTGGGAGAGCTAACCCGTGCTTGCATATGATCAGCCACGTGACTTCATTGTCATTAGGTAACAACTATTTCAGGTAGGATGGTATGATTATTTAAAAATAGCAGTCACTATTATAATAACACTGCCAAAAATAATTTTCATAAATAAACTCGCCTGGAAGGCGTTTCACCGTATGTTGATATAAAACCCAACATGCGGCTGCAAGATGCGGTCAAGATGCGGCAATTATACACCAAAAGTACTTTTTTTTGTTTCAGTTGGTCCTCCGTATACCCTCCGTATCTTTTTTTTACAAAATATCAACATACGGCATCCAACATACGGCCCTCTCAAGATACGGACATTATCACCTGTCCCTTTTAGAAAAATATGCAAAAACCAGTCTACATTCCGGGAAACCCCTAGGGAATTCCCTCTGTGACGTCATAATATGTAGCAACATACGGAGGTAGGCTGGAGAGGGTATATATAGGGTCCGTATGTTGGGGGAAGAGACAGGGGAGGGACAGGAGAGGTTTGGGAAGGGACAGGATAGGTCGGGGAAGAGATAGAAAAGGTCGGGAAAGGCACCTCTGTACTCTGATAACTATTGTCTGTTTAAACACAAGGAGTCTGTGGGCAAAGTTTCAGCTCTGTAGGGCCATTATTTACCGAGTTACAGAAGAAAAGACATTTTTGGGTATAATTTTGTTGAAAATCAATTTTTTTTATTTATCTTTTTTTTAGTATAAAGGTAGAAGTTGGACTTTACTTATCTAGTCATTAAAACAATATTAGAGACATTTTTTTTACATATATATGTGCACTTTAAGAAGGGAAAAGGGAGGTGGGGGACTGTACTAAGCTTACAGAATAATGGTTTAGATGCACATATGGGTGTAACGGTACGATGGCCTGTTTGGTCAGTAAAACATGGATCCACACAGGGGAGAAACCTCTCTTGTGTTGCGTTTTCGCCAGCTCTGTACTCTGATAGCTATTATCTACCACCGTTTATGTATTAGATAGACTACACCTGGACATGGTTCTTTGACCATCAGCTCCTCACATTCAATACCAGCTCCTCACGTTCAACACCAGCTCCTCATGACCCCTACCATTTCCTCACGGCCCCTACCATTTCTTTTTTTTTAAGTTTTGAAAATATTTTTATTGATCTTCTCACAATGTACAAAAAGTGGATAAGCGAAGTCAATAAGTATCAAAAAATATCCCATCAATATCAATTCAACCATGTACACATTTGTTAATACAAAGTTTTGGTGACAAAAATGTGTGATATGTAATAATGTGTATGAAAAGATGTTAACACAAGACGAGACAGACGTACATGGCTATGTGACAAACAGACAAAAGATAACAAGCCAAGAAGAGTTGGTATAGCCGAAAAAATAAATGAGAATCAGTACGTAATTCTCCCTACATAGTATGTTAACATTCAGATAAGTAAGCCCTATCATGTCAGTCTATATCGGTTCAAGGTGGTACATCATGAGAGCAAGTAGCATGAGACTTTACAACTCCAAGTACTAGTAAAGGAGTCACAATGGACAATACAGCAACAACAACATATCAGATCTATGTGGCACTTTCTCTTACAACCAGAGGCCAAGCCTTTAGACGCATTGCTAAAAATAAAAATTAATAATGACTGCAGGTGATGCTGAACTAGCCATCTCCCTTGTCATAACTGCATATCAGGAGGAAGGGACTGATGCATACATCCATTAGGTGACCACAAACTATCAGTCTCCCAATATATGATGACGCATAGTATCCTCCCAATGTTTTCAATGATGTTTTTCCACACAATGTGGTAATCATATGCAGGATATTACAGTATGTACAAACAGATACAGGCATAGGTGCAGTGTCCCTCACACAGAGACACAACGAGTGAATAAGAACCACCCAGGGGTGACCATGATCCAGCAGTCTCCCCCATAAGCAGTGACTGCAGGTGATGCTGAACTAGCCATCTCCCTTGTCATAACTGCATATCAGGAGGAAGGGACTGATGCATACATCCATTAGGTGACCACAAACTATCAGCCTCCCAATATATGATGACGCATAGCATCTTCCCCATGTTTTCCAAGACTGCGCCTTGCCGGACCCAGCACCAACACATGTAAGCATTACAGGCAACAATTCAATCCACATATTCAGAGTCACGCTCAGACCCCGACCATGAAATGTTATCACTACAGTCACTGAAGACTAGGCTATCTTCATCCACAAAGGAATTTTCAGGGAGTGAATGTTCGTCAACACATGTAGATTTTCTAATCCCTTAATTCTCAATTTAAAGTTATCCTTGGTTTCCGACTTCCTCACGGCCCCTACCATTTCCTCACGACCCCTACCATTTCCTCACAACCCCTACCACTTCCTCACGACCCCTACCATTTCCTCACGACCCCTACCATTTCCTCACGGCCCCTACCATTTCCTCACGACCCCTACCATTTCCTCACGGCCCCTTCCACTTCCTCACGACCCCTACCATTTCCTCACGACCCCTACCATTTCCTCACGACCCCTACCACTTCCTCACGACCCCTACCATTTCCTCACGACCCCTACCACTTCCTCACGACCCCTACCATTTCCTCACGACCCCTACCATTTCCTCACGGCCCCTACCACTTCCTCACGACCCCTACCATTTCCTCACGGCCCCTTCCACTTCCTCACGACCCCTACCACTTCCTCACGACCCCTACCATTTCCTCACGACCCCTACCATTTCCTCACGACCCCTACCACTTCCTCACAACCCCTACCACTTCCTCATGTACACCACATCCAGTACCAACGTACGGAGCATAAATACCACATACGGCGCACAAAAGAGACATACGGCCCTAAAAACCAGGGTATATGTCCTGTTTTCAACATACAACCCCCCCTCCTACCCCTCCGTATATTTGGACCAAAATACGCCAAAGATACGTTTTTTTCTTGCTCCGTATGTTGAACAGAAACGCAATTATGGCCGTATGTACATACGGCCGGCCGTATCTGAATACGGCGGCCGTATCTTTGTCCGTAAGATGCGGACATGTTGAGCAGAAATGCAAAAATGAACAGAAACGCAAAAATCGGACATACGGACCCTCCGGATGATACGGTGAAACGCCTTCCTGACGGGTAAATGACTGGGTTTAAGAAAAGTTTAAAAAAAATCTTAGTTAGGCCACTCGAAAAAATAAAAATGGTTTCTCATCACCGTGCGCATCATGAAAATCAGGTTTTGAGGAAAACTCTTTTTTTTTTGCAATTTTTTGATGAAAAACGTAAGAACGGTCAAAAATTGTCATCTCTGGTATCAAATTGAAGCTAATAATGTCAGCAATGCAGTGGTATAGAAATAACTTACATTTTCTCCACTTTTAAAGATCAATTACTTCTTAACCAAATAAAATGTGAATTTTGGTCATGAAAAACCTAAATTATTCTATACATTTTTTTCAATTTCCAATGTTTTGGAAGGGCAGAGGGAAAAAAACTGTCCTACAGGGCGAATCGGGTTACAAAAAAGGGCAGACGAAAAGAGAAAAAAAAAACATTCTGGAGGCAACCTGGACTTTTGACGTTGTTTATTTTCCGGGGGGGGGGGGGCACTTGGTATATTTTGTATACACAGGTGTGCGGCTGGGAAGGGTACTTTTTGAGCAAAATCCCCCTCACCAAGGTTCTGCTTTTCACCAAAATCCCCCTCACCAAGGGTCAAGTTTTACCAAAATCCCCCTCACCAAGGGTCACTTTTCGGAGATTTCAACAAAATCCCCCCAAAAAGGGTCACATTTTGCCAAAATTCTTCGCAAAAAATCCCCCTCACCAAGGGTCACTTCTGCCCAAAATCCCCCTCACCAAAAATCCCCCTCTGTGTACATGGGGGCCGTAATGATGTCTTGCCGATCTGCCGTCTCCGCCGACCACATCGTGGTTTTCTGGTCACCCAATAAGTGGATTGACGACAAGATTTGTTTGGGTGGTCTGTGTCTTTATAGTAAACCGGAAGTACTGGGCATTCCGCCGGGCTGTGTGACCGTGGGAGACCTAGGGCTGAGGGGACCGGAAGTCACTGCCTCCTGTGGACTTATGGGACGGATGCATGTTGTTATAATGGTTCTATTATCTAATTGTTGTTTCTTTCATTTTTTTTTTTGGTATGAGACGATGTAAAAAAATCCACGGCTGTCCCATTTATTTTATCCCGCTATACAAAAATAACTTATACAGCCCGAAAATATTTGACACCAGCATTGATTTATGAAAACACATTTCTGATCTGTTCTAGACATATAAATACATATAAGGAGGAGCTAGTGAGTACAAATCACGACACTTGCAGTAGCCCCTAGGTGTACTCCATGTATGATGGAGGTAGATCATAGATGCCTAAATTCGACACGGCGACATGGCTATTTCTTAAAATCGACATGCGACATGGAGCTTAGTGACATGAGGGAAAATTTTAGTGTAATGACAGGGTATTTCTTAAAATTGACATGGGACATGGCAGGTTTTTAGGGGTGACATGGGACATGGGAATTTTAAGTGACATGACATGGCTATTTCTTATATTCGACATGCGAAATCGGGACCCCCCCCCTCCATCTAGACCCCATGTACCGGTATATGATGGTAATAATAAAATAATGAATTAAATCCACAATAACCTCATGTTTTGATTTAGACACGTCATCTTGTATGATTAAATGTCAGGGAAGGGCTACTTAATACATCATGCCCTTGGTCGTCATGATGCATTAATGCAGCCCTGGCGGGTAACTCACCAGTGCTGCATTCAAGTATCATGCCGACCCTACAGGGTTCAACATGATGCAACAATGTAGCTCCGGCGAGTTACTCGCCGGGGCTGCATTGGTGCATCATGACGATAAAATGTCATCTTTTGCTAAGTTTTAGCAACATCTGTCCTTTAAGGGGTTAAGGCCAAAAAAAGAAGAAGGTGTGTTTCAGGTTACATACATGGTCTGAAAATCTAGGGTAGGTAGGTCGGATTTTTTTTTTTTTTAGATTTTAATTTTTTTTTTACTTTGAACTGAAATGTACCCAGAAATCGACTCACAAACTTCAATGCGGACTCAGCGATGACTGCCTCGACTCGTGAACTATCAAATCGACCCCTAAATAGCCCCAAAATGACCAAAAATATAAATATTTTTAAAATTGCATAAAAATGTCTAGGGTCGGCCCTGTTATACTATGTAGGGTCGGGTAACCTGAAACACACTTTTTTTTTAAAATTTGGCCTAATAACAGTTTAATGATGCTCTATGCAGTGACTGCTTGTACATCGTGAGTGCCCTGAGGGCGACAGACAGATTGATTAAAGTACCCGATAATAGAAAAAAATGAACAACAATTAAACCCAATTCTAGTGACTGGCACCTGGGAAATGTGGCTTTATTCTCCATCCTTTGTGGTAAGAACGCACAGAAAGGGTAATATCATTGTTGTTTAAAAGTATCCATACATTATGATAAAGAATTAACACCTTTTTAATGTTAGCCTCTTGTTGCCCGGCGGGGGTCCAACACGGTTACTCAGACAGTTATTGTCGGTGTATTTCAGCTTATCCCACATCCACACCTGGACCCAGGGCTGAACCCTTTGGTGCCAGCATAGTGCTTTATAGTAATCCAATATTCTACGGTCATGATGCATGAATGCAACCCTGGAGAGCTCATGCATCATATCGGCCATATATGGTTGATACACTCCCGGAGGGTCGTCATGATGCATCAATGCATTGGTGCATCATGACGACATGACGACCCTGAGACATCATGCAGTCCTTACAGGGTTTAGCTGTCGTGCAGTATTGCTATTACCCTGTCTTGCCGACGTCTTTCACGCCCTGCCCTACACCTTTGATACCTTCAGTCCTTTCATGTGTTTTTTGAACCCTTTCTCATAGACTTAAAACTATTTACAAATACCCAACCCCTCCTGCACCACGAGCATGACAGAAGGTGCTTATATAATCGTTATATAGTATACGGCATGATACATTAATGCATCATGCCCTTGGTCGTCATGATGCATGAATACAATCCAATTCAATTCAAACTTTTTTTAATTCAAACTGCAACAGACAGGAGCTAGGCACTGTATTTTGTCTATTACAGGAAGGCGGAGATATTCCTTTCTCGGCTTCTTGCATGTTATAATATTCAATGCATCTTCAGAGGATGCTACTGTGGCTTATAACTAAGTCAATTAATGCTTGTTAGCATATAAGGGTGTGTTACGTCATGTCTATCATACTGTTTAGTGTTAGTACAGTTTTGATATAGTAAAATTAAGACAAATAGACCTTTGGGGATCTCTGAGGTGGGAGGGGAGGTACGCTCGGCCAGGAGCTACAAATGTCATCATACATGTTACAGACCAATTGCACTATGTGGCCCTGGTAAGTACTGCATTCTAGCATCATGGAAACTTTCACAGACCTTCTGCATACTTGCAGCAGCACCTTTAATGTATTGATTTATTTAACGCAATGTATAAGGTAGACTTATCTTAGGTTTAGGAATAAACATATAAATATGGCTTTCTGAAAAAAGAATAGTGTTTAACAAAATTATACTTTTGAATGTGTCGAAGAAGGTGGCGGGGTGGGTGGGGCAGGCGGGGGGGGGGGTAATCCAACATCGGACTCCTGGATGGCATCGACCCCTCTAGTACGTCTTTCACGCTCTGCCCTACACCTTTGATACCTGCAGTCCTTTCATGTGTTTTTTGAACCCTTTCTCATAGACTTAAAACTATTTACAAATACCCCCCCCCCCCCCTGCACCACGAGCATGACAGAAGGTGCTTAATCGTTATATAGTATCGGCATGATACATTAATGCATCATGCCCTTGGTCGTCATGATGCATGAATCCAATCCAATTCAATTCAAACTTTCTTTAATTCAAACTGCAACAGACAGGAGCTAGGCACTGTATTTTGTCTATTACAGCAAGGCGGAGATATTCCTTTCTCGGCTTCTTGCATGTTATAATATTCAATGCATCTTCAGAGGATGCTACTGTGGATTATAACTAAGTCAATTAATGCTTGTTAGCATATAAGGGTGTGTTACGTCATGTATATCATACTGTCTAGTGTTAGTACAGTTTTGATATAGTAAAATTAAGACAAATAGACCTTTGGGGATCTCTGAGGTGGGAGGGGAGGTACGCTCGGCCAGGAGCTACAAATGTCATCATACATGTTACAGACCAATTGCACTATGTGGCCCTGGTAAGTACTGCATTCTAGCATCATGGAAACTTTCACAGACCTTCTGCATACTTGGGGCAGCACCTTTAATGTATTGATTTATTTAACGCAATGTATAAGGTAGACTTATCTTAGGTTTAGGAATAAACATATAAATATGGCTTTCTGAAAAAAGAATAGTGTTTAACAAAATTATACTTTTGAATGTGTCGAAGAAGGTGGCGGGGTGGGTGGGGCAGGGGGCGGGGGGGGGGGGGGTAATCCAACATCGGACTCCTGGATGGCATCGACCCCTCTAGTACCCCCCCCCCCCCCCGGCCTGTGCTTACCCAGAGGGCTTAGTACCTGAGGGCGCCTGTAGAGGGCGGTATTGTTGCCCCATGCCGTGCTACACTGGTGTCCTGTGCTGTACATTGTTAACCCCCTGAGGTGCCACACTCTGGGTACCACAGGCGACCCCAATACCTTCCATTGCTTTATCCAGGGGGGGAAACGCCGCGGCTCGCCCTGGTGACAAACGTGTGCGTAATATTGTCCACTGCAGTATCCAAGTGGGCGGTCAGTGGTGAAAGAGCCATCAAGTGGTGACACCACTGGCATTTAGAGGAACTAGCTACTATGCTTCATAGTGGCATGCTGTGCTGATTAGACACAATCTAAAATATTCTTTTCAACCACAAGCACTAATGCTCCCATATGCTCCACTGGACATTTTCAGACATCATATATCATTCTAATTGTTTCCAATTTTAGCTTCAGTGGAACATCCCTTAAATACTTACAGAAACAGTTCAAAGTTGACTGATTTTAGGCTTCATGGAGAGCCCAATGTCAGGTGAACTAGCATAGCTTTCTCTATTCTCCTACATTGCCATGCCTCTAATATGTATCAGACTGAAAGGGGAAAGTCTTTTTGGTGTGGATGTAGCATTGACCACATCTCACATTTAGTAGTATTTGAGTATTATGGCATTTTACCAGACATGCCGAGTTGAAGTGCTAACAGGTAAGTGGATCAAGTTACGCATGCGTTTGACACTAGTCGGAGCCGCGGCGTGGGCCCCCCCTAGCTTTATCTTAATATTCTTAAAGGCATAGAGCTTGCTGCCCCGGTAGCAACAGTCGAACTGCAGGCATAACAGGTACTCAGCCCTTTATATACGGCGGCCCTATAAATCCTTTGAAGACCATCCGTTTTTGAGACACTCCTGACGACAAGTGTCATATTTTAGAGACATTTGTCATCAAAGAGTTAAAGGGTTAGAGATCAAAGGGTCCGGCAGAGGAATGAACAGGCAGTAGGAATGCAGAGGGGCTACCCAGGGGTCTCTGAAGCATCCTTTGTGTCCCTATAGTGCGGCTTATATAAACCCTTTAAAGCTTGACCGTCATGGTTGAAGTGAGGCCAAAAGCACTTTTGGATATATTTCAGTTTTCATTCACAAGAGGCCTCTTAAGGGCTGGGAGCTCAGCTCTTACAGGCACAAGATAGGGTGAATATGTTGTAGCTGGACAATGCTCATGGTCCCCATTCCAAACACTGCTGCCCTCTGGTGAAACTGTTATTTTAGTCTATGTATGGGAAATGCTGAACTTATTCGCTGACAGCCCAGCTTTAAGTACCGCACAGTGCTTTAATGCCATTGGTTGCCATTTTAGTTTAGTTTAATAAGAATTTTTATTCAGTTTCATGATATTAGACAAATCTAGCCAAAATTACAATGTGTTCCATGGCTTGTTGACTATAACTACATGATAAATGTTAATATAAAGAGTATTTATGAAATACAACTGACTAGCTCAGGATTATATTGTCCAAAGTTACCATGTTTCAAGTCCATTTTGGCCATGATGCTTGAATGAAGCCCTGGCAAGTAACACCCAAGGGCTGCATTCATGCATCATGCTGACCCATCGGGAGTGTATCAACCCTGTGGGGTCGGTATTATGATGCATGAATGCAGCCCTGGCGAGTTACTCACCAGCGCTGCATTTATGCATCATGAGAACAAAGGGCATCCTGCATTAATGCACTGTACAGCCCTAAACGGGTTATAAACCCCCAAAGAGAACTGTAAATGTGGTTGTTACCCTGTATGCCCTTTGTAAAAACACTCACTTCCCCCCTCCAGGCACTTCCAGGCTTAAGCTGTTATGATACCAGAAAGGTGGCCGTATTCTGAGCTCCAGCCATGGAATGTCATTCAAGAGGCAATATCGCCACTCACACTGCTAGTTCCTACACAGAAGCCACCTGGTGGCAAAAATCGAAGCTCATGAAAAGTATTCTTTAAGCTGTATTCATATTCCTACATAGACCACTTTCCCTAAATCAACTATTTGTATTTGCCATTTAGACAGTATACCTCCATTGTTCACTGCTAGGACACCCATAGGATCCTATAGTTAAGGCAAAAGAAGTATTTTTCCAAAAATTATGCCTTTTCTATTTCCTCCGTGACCCCCCGTTTTATTGGTCCTAAAATGTTTGTATAGGTGTGCATTATATATTCCCTTCATGTCTTCATCTTTGTCTTTGTCTGCATTTTGCACTTAATTTCTGCATATATTCTTTAGTGTCACATACCCACACTATGCTACCTGAGTTTTGCCTTTATAGTATGTACCTTGCACCCAGCTGAGACAGTATAAACATCTGAAAGGAAAGAAAAAGAAGAAAAGCAGAGCCCCCCTTTACATACTAGTGTAGGAGTTGTGGAAGTATCACGCGAACACAGGTTCCAAATTTGGTTTGAATGCAACAGGTTTATTCAGTCACGATCACAGCATCAAAGTAACACAAAGGTTTGCTCGGTTCACTTGGTTTAACCACTCGAAGATGTACAGCGTTCTACCAGTAGTTCGAAGTCAGCAGAGCTGGATGATCTGGTCCTGAGCCAGCATGACTGGTGCAGGAGCCAGAGTGTGGGAGGGGTGTAGGTGCCCCGATCAAAAAGGTAACGAAGGTATCGAAAGGTGTGGGTCAGAGCTCGTCCTGGGACGAACTCCCTGAGGTAGCCAACCTTGGCCTCTTATATACCCTGAGCGCGGACCAAGCAGTGTCGACGTGGCACTCCACCGGAGCGCCGTCTGGAGTGCCCTGCCTGGCTCCGCTACCGGATAACCGAAAGGACATGGCGTAGGTGTTGCCACCTAGTGTCCGAAGGAGGCACTTCCTGCTCTGACTCCACGGACCCATATGTACATGTATTATTCGTGCCCCTACATCAGTTAACTAGCCTATCCTACCACGGACTGTGTAGGCATATCATTACTAGTGGCGCCGTCTTCATTTGCTTAGAAACATTTTCAAGATAGTCTAAGATAATTTGAGATAGGATTAAGATAAGTTAACATAATTAAGACAATCTTAATTCTGTGTTAAGAGATTGGCGCCCTCTAGGGAGTAGTGTCAGAATTGATTTTAAGACAATTAAGACCATCTTAATTCTTAGGTTAAGATTGCGCGTTATACCCGCACCTAGGAGAGCTAGCACGGGCGTGCGTAGAAACCTTAATAATGGTCCGATTTACGAACTGTAAAAAATGGCAGGTCGGCAAGGATCTCTAGATTACAGCCTGTCATTTGAGTTGGCAGTAGCCACCTATCTGCCGGACCGGCAGGCTTTTTGCCGGCTATAGCCAGTGTTCAGCAGGATTTCGTATAGACGGTTGTGTCCTTTGTTTTCATGATCCAATACCCTGACTATACATGAGTCA
The DNA here is from genome assembly GCA_947462335.1 of Harmothoe impar. Classification (NCBI taxonomy): domain Eukaryota; kingdom Metazoa; phylum Annelida; class Polychaeta; order Phyllodocida; family Polynoidae; genus Harmothoe; species Harmothoe impar. The sequence continues at coordinate 6,317,848 of OX381709.1, read as the reverse complement.
AAATCGACACAGGCGACAAGGCCCTTTTGAAAATCAAGGGGCACTGAAAAATAGATTCATATAGTATGAGATAAAAATAGAAACGGCCACACAAAACTTGCAAAAAATCAATATGGTAAAAATTATGGGTACCCATGCATGGTCACAATACCGCCAGGAGTGTCTCAACCCAGTATGGTTGACATGATGCTTGAATACATTATATCACCAGTGCTGCATTAATGCATCATATCACAACGTACATGATACATAAAGCACTAGGCCGCCAATAAAGAGTTAACTATCATAAAGTAGATATGACCATAGGCCTATCCATATTACCCCTACGGATTGCAGCTATAAATAGGTCCTGTCACGCTATTCATATTGATTAGGCCAAATAAAAAGAAACGGGTTGTTTCAGGTCACCCCACCTACCCTATCAAAACCGGGCCGACCCTACGTTGTTTTATGCAATTTATGCAATTTTGAAGATTTTTTTCATTCTTAGGGAGTGGTCATTTTTTAACAACAGGGGGGGGGGGGGTCGGTGGATTTTCGCGGGAGCGGGTCAACATTTTTTTGGTCCCCCCCGCGGAAGGGGTCACAAATTTTTCGGTCCCCCCCCTAGGCAGGTTGAAAATGAGCGCGGCCGATCCCTTTGAGCTATAGTAACGCGCGGGCTTTTTCGCTAAAAAGAGGTGTAATTTTTTTGGTCCCCCCTCAAGAGGGGTCCATATTTTTTTGGTCCCCCCCTTCAAGGGGTCCAGATTTTTAGGTCCCCCCCCAAATCCACGAACCCCCCCTGTTGTTAAAAAATTACCACTCCCTTACTCTTTCTTTGGGTCAATTTTAGGTTTACAAATAGGATGGCTACTATTTTCAAATTTATTACAGAATGTGAAATAGAAATGCAGCATGGTACATGCAAGTTTATGGAATTCTGACCAAATCTTCACAGTTTACACATTTTTGGCTAATATTAGGGTATGAAAGGGGGCTGGCTAGTACTTTCCAAAAAAAAAAATCCGACCTACTGACCCTTGACTTTCTTCCCATGTTACCTGAAACAAACCTTTTTTTTTTAAATTTGGCCTTAGGTAAGCTCATTTTGATAACTTGGATTCCGGGCTTTACAGTATATATTTTGGGTGAGGAGGGTTGGGGTCTTACCTTCAATAGGAAAAACACACGTAAAATACCTCTTTTGGTCAGCATATACCTTTTTCATATGTATATAATCTTTTAATCAGATTGTCCAAAAATCCCAGCGGGCAGAGGTAAGAACAAAAATAAGATTCTTTTTTTTTGTTTTTGCAAAGTGCCAAAAGTCCTGGCGGTAGGTCCGTAATCCAAGTTGTAAGAATAAAATGGCCTAAACATGCCACTGTATCCTATAATAGCTAGTTCCCCTAACTGCCAGTGGTGTCACCACCTGATGGCTCTCACACCACTGAACATCCATTTGGCTGCAGGCCAGGACAATGTTACACATGCGTTTAACACCAGGCGGAGGCATGGCGTTGTCTCCCCCCCCCCGCCCTGGTAAAGACCGGGTTCGCGCGCCAATCCCGGGAGTGCCCTAGTCATCTGAAGCTGGAATGGAGTCGTTCATGTGTAGGTCTAATCTGGTCCAGTGTCCATATGGAAGGCCAGTGGCCCATACATTTGCCAATTGCTAATTGCCAATTGCCAACTTATGGGTCAATAGAAATGTATGGATAAACAGAATGAAGATAAATATATATATGGCTGATTTTCACGAAACTGCTTTTTTTCACTTCATTTTTTCTCCTGACTATCTATCTTTTAATATGATAAATACATTGGTTGTTTTAATAAAATCCGGTCAGGCTGAACTAGGGCTTGTAAGGGTACCACGGTTTTGCCTATCTGTGAGTAGAAATAAGGGAGCTAGAGATCCAAATGTACCCCAAAATAGGATTTTTCCACCTGAAAACGATAATGATTCATTCTGCAACATCAGCTATTGAGAGAATAATATAACTTTATGGTTATTTATTTTTTATTCCACATCTCCAATGATGTAAAGAATGATTTAGTACCAAATATGTATATATAAGCAGGATTGAATCCATCCTGTGTGGCTGAATGCAATGGGGAACTTTTTGTGGCTTCACGCCTAACGCCCTAAACAATGTCCCCTACCTCTGATAATAATACAGTAAACAGAGTATCTAAATATACCCTCGTAAGGCTTAACATATTCCTACATATTGAAAAATAAATAGGGAGTGAGGGTTAATTACAATACCTTACAGAGGGCATTAAGTAGGTTGGGGAAATTTTCGCTGGGTTCACGCCTAACGCCCTACATACTCACTAATGGTGTATTAGTAGCCAGAGATATTGTATTTAACCTCCATCACTAAACTATAAATACACCTATATATATTAGCTACTCTGTTGGTCAATTGCATTATTGTACCCTATCCATGGCAATAGCTGTGCACTCATACATTTACTGGGTTCACGCCTAACGCCCGGGTTCACACCTAACGCCCTCACTAATGCCCTTCCTTCTGTACAAGGCAAAAAGGTATTCAGCCACACTAGATATACTTGTGAGGAATCCAAGATGCAGTCTGCCCATTCTCGTAGTATATCTGAGCTTAAATATAATGATTGACTGATTTTAATCAGGATTAAAGAACATTTTCCAATCAAAAAGTGAGCAATTCCATCAAGAAAGCTAAGATTTACAAACGTTTCAACCTTACCCATGCTATGACGACTCATATAAGGCATAAGGGCTGTAATGGGAACTTACTTGCATCAGTTTAGAACCCATGAAATTAGATAGAATAGTGTAGGGGGAGCTTATCCTATCTGAACCCTGTCATGTATTGACGTGGCTTCACGCCTAACGCCCTCACTAATAGCCTTGTGTATAGTACAAAACAGTATCCAACAACTTTCAATAAATTTGTGAGGGAGCTACCACGTACCCTGCTCCTTCTCATATCATATCTGAGGTAAAATATGATAGATAATGTGTTTTAATCATGTTTTAAAAATACTTTCCGACCAAAATAATTAACATTTCCTTCAATAAAACCAAAATATACAGTTTCAACCTCAACTTATGCTATAAGGACTCATATGAGGTATAAAAGATGCAATAGGAACTTACATGCATTAATTTAGAACCCATGAGATTTGATAGAATAGTTTAGGTGGAGCATATACCCTACCTGAACCCTGTCCTTTATTGACGTGGCTTCACGCCTAACGCCCTCACTAATAGCCTTCTGTATTGTACAAAAGGGTATTCCGCCACTCTCAATCATTTTCTCAGGAACCTACCATGTACTCTATTTATTTATGTGGCATATCCAAGAGTAGATATAACTATTAAGGCGGCTTAATCATACTGTAAGGATCTTATTAAGTAATAAAGATATTTCAGTCCTTTTTGAAATATACAAACATGATTCCGTGGGTCAGATATCATTGAAACGAGCTATTGTGTACCTTTAAATGGTCTGCTTGCCCAACTTAGGGTGTTTTACTCGATAATTAAATGAAATGATTATAATAGAAATATCCTTATACATGAAAAGGGTGTGTCTTTCCCCAGGGAAAAGGGCGTTAGGCGTGAACCCATGGGATATGATGATCCACATTTGCCCTTCTACTGTACATGTGCTATGTATATTTAACCTGCCCAAATACTTCTAATATATGACCCATCCCCTAAGGTACACCTACAAAAAAGATTTTAACTATACTCCTATTCTATTTTTGGACCCCTGAGCACATGAAAAAAAGCAGTTTCGTGAAAATCAGCCATATGTATGGCTATTATTTAACAGATTACTAAACTTTTCGTCTTCGAAAGTTCACAGCGAGAATTGATGCGACCTTCGACGACAACCGATCGATCATGTGTTTTATTTTGATTTTGGCATGAAAATATATCCATAATATATTTAAGATGGTAGCTTACCATTTAGTATAGCGATAACTTCCATTTTTAATCGTATTTAGCCATAATCAAGGCTTTTCCTATCGTTCGATACGCGCCGACATACGACAACTTAAACAAAATGGCCATCTCGCAAACTCACGGGATTCCACGAGATTGCGCCTCTCGGGAATGCTCGGGGTCGGCACGAACATCTTTTATCTTCCGAAATAGAGCAAATTACGGACATTCAAGGTAATATTATTACACCTACAGGTAATATAGAGGCATTTGCGGACATTTTGGACAGTATTACCGTCTTGATAAAATAATTTGTTTATCGAGCACTTCGGCAATCTCCGGTATCAAAATCCAACATGGCGGACACGGGAACGCCGAGGGACGATGATTCGGTACCAAATTGGTTAATTTCATCGATTACCGCTCAAATATTAAAGGTAAGTCCGCAATTTCTGTTGATATTGATAGATTAGGCTTCTCTATTATGGGGGGTGAAATTGCGGACAGCTCAGTGGCCGGGCTATTCCGCAAAATGACGAAGACCGGGCTCTAAACTTGCAGACCAAAAAACAGAGCCAATGATCAAATGATAGACGTTGGAAAATGACAGCGCAAATATTTTCAGCCCCCCCCCCCCCCGCGGGCCCTTTGGAAAGGTTCAATTTTGCGGGGACTAGCACAGATGTCTATAGATACTGGATTTCGAGGTGCCATTGCAGAATATGCAGTAGTTATTGAGAAAAATGTTCTTTTATGGCGAAGTTTTCACTTGGTGAGACACTACCCGGAAGTGCTTTAACATAGCGAGTCTATGGGCGCCGAGTGACAGTGGCTCGATGCAAACATAAAAACTGCTCTTAAAAATTGTACAAGGGGGGGGAGCCCCAAAATTTTTTTTTCCTGAACTCTCCTGTATTAGGCCTTTCTAATGATACGATTTATTACGAAATGCAACATGTAGAAGTCACTTTTCACATACGGGCACGACCCTCAAACATGAATACTACTAGAATAACTTGAAAATTTGCTCAACGTTTTTTGTTTTGTTTGGGGGGGTTAGAGCAATTTTTGAGATCTGCCCTTAATATATATCAAAGATGACATGTTGAATATCCCAGATTGCGATATCCCATTAAAAAAAATAAATCTTAATGACCCCCCAAGCCCCCCTGAGTTTGGGTCAATTCACCATCCCAACCCTGTTGAAATCCTATATACGGCCTCGCCGCTGCTCAACTTCAGTTTGAGAAATGACAGCGCGGTTTGGCTCAAGGCAGGGGGGGCCCACGCCGCGGCTCCGACTGGTGTCAAACGCATGCGTAACTTTATCCACTTACCTGTTAGCACTTCAACGCAGCATGTCTGGTAAAATGCCATAATACTCAAATACTACTAAATGTGAGATGTGGTCAATGCTACATCCACACCAAAAAGACTTTCCCCTTTCAGTCTGATACATATTAGAGGCATGGCAATGTAGGAGAATAGAGAAATCTATGCTAGTTCACCTGACATTGGGCTCTCCATGAAGCCTAAAATCAGTCAACTTTGAACTGTTTCTGTAAGTATTTAAGGGATGTTCCACTGAAGCTAAAATTGGAAACAATTAGAATGATATATGATGTCTGAAAATGTCCAGTGGAGCATATGGGAGCATTAGTGCTTGTGGTTGAAAAGAATATTTTAGATTGTGTCTAATCAGCACAGCATGCCACTATGAAGCATAGTAGCTAGTTCCTCTAAATGCCAGTGGTGTCACCACTTGATGGCTCTTTCACCACTGACCACCCACTTGGATACTGCAGTGGACAATATTACGCACACGTTTGTCACCAGGGCGAGCCACGGCGTTCCCCCCCCCCTGTTGGTCGGGAAGGTCGAAATCATGGATTCTAAACACTCATAATTCACCCAGTGCATTCTGGGTAGCTGACAGCCCAGGGGCTCACTGGGTTCAAGGTTGTTGGGAATTTATACCAACTGCGAAAAACTTCAGCCCCTACATTTTTTGTCATGTAACAGCTACTTGGAACTGTGTATTATTTTTACAGCCCCCTATTTTCTAAGAAGTCACTTTGGAGGCGGCTAGGACTCCCTTCTCTCTACTGCTATCTGTGTAATATAGGGGGTGTAGATGGGGGATCTCCATGTTGCATGTCGATTTTAAAAAATGGCCATGTTGCATGTTTATGTCGCTTACTAATGCTCATGTCCCATGTTGATTTTAAGAAATGTCCATGTCGCCTGTCGCCATCATTTTAAACCTCATGTCACATGTCACTAGGCCTCGTGTCGCATGTCGATTTTAAGAAAAGGCTATGTCGTGATGTCAAATTCAGGGGTCGATCTCCAAGTATACATCATAGAATATTGCTATCTGTGTTATATACTTCACTGTATACCCTGTGGCGTAAACAATAACACAACCACTTGTCAACTCCATTTAGACCCCATACAACAAAATCTGATAAGGCACAGTAGATAAGGTCCCCTTTCTGTCAGCGCCCGCCCCCTTGAGGAGTGGTAAGAGCGGGAATCAAGTGCCGCAGCGCCATCCGCATGGAGTGGTTAGAGTGGAAACTACACACATTTTTAACCATATTTTAAGTAGTTATTACACAAAAGCTGTTCAAGCTTTATTTCTGTTGTATTTTTTCCTGGGAAGATTTACCCTTTTGCCAGTTATATTTCAATGAAGCATTATAAAGCTTCTGTCGTTATATCAATATAAGGAGTTCATTCATGCTCTCTCAATGCAATACAAATGTACTGGGGGTAGACTATATGACCATGGCCCTCCTACAGTACAGTGCTGCCACCTCACACCAATCATGTACACTAAAGACCTTGTCCCCACACTGGACTGTACAGTGTGACTTCCTCCCTGCCCTGTTTGAGACTGGCACTTACAGGCTGGTACAGCTGCATATATACTCTGCGGTATAGACGGCGCTGCGGCACTTGATTCCCCCCTTGAGGAGTGGTCATACTTTCAACAACAAGGGGTGGGGAGGGGGAAAGGTCTAATGAACAGGGGCGTGGCAAGCAGTTTCAAAGTAGGGGGGACTGAGGGGTATATTGACCCTTTTTGACCCCTTTTTCTTGACCTTTTTGGTTTGACCTTTTTGGGGGTTAGTCAAAAGTGGGGGGGGGGGGACATGTACCCCCTGTCGTCCCCCCCACCCCCGGTTGCCACGCCCCTGCTAATGTGTACCTCCTCATGACAGTATAAAATAATTCCCCTGGCCTTATAACTAAAGAGGGAGAGATGGTATGAGAGATGGACAACCTCCGCTCGGGGAAAAAGCAGCTTGGGGAAATCGATTTTCATCAGATATTTAATTATGAGAAGATTAGCTTTCAACAAGGGTTTATATGTGGAGGAGGCAGTAGCAGTGGAGCTCAAGGTAGGCCTATTTAATCATGTTTTATATGGGTCAATGATCAGCTGATCGGCGCCAAGCAGTTTCGTGATACCCCCCAGCCCGATATCCCTTTAGCCTTATGTGGTTGGGGGTGACTTGAAACCGACGCAGACCGGACTGTCATTTCTCAACTTGAATCAAATTTCTTGAAAATGGCTCATTTCAAAGGTAATTCTCAACCAATATTCACCTTATTAGGCTCGTTAGATGCAGAATTGTCATCTTTACTAGGCCCAAGTGTGTCAGCCCTCCACCCCCCCCTACTTTTTGTGAAATTTGACTTTGTTTGGGAATGTTGGCGAGAAGAACGAGTAGACTAAGGGTCCTTGGCATAGCGCCAAACGAAGCGTCTCGGCGAGAGGAGTTCAGAAATGTTCAATTTATCTCTCTATCATGTTTAGTTCCAGAGCTATGTGCATGTTTGCATTCTATACTATACACATCTGAGGTGGTCCCCGCAAAAAAGAATTTCTCAAATATTGTGTCTAGGTACCTCAAAATTGTCCATTTCCAAAGGGCTGTTTGGGGGGGGCTGAAAAAATGTGCGCGCGCCCCTGTTGACACCAACGAATTCAGTTCATGTTTACTAAATAACTATTGCATATTGTAGCGGGAAGGAGCCGCTGCGGAGTCTGGAGCGCAGGAGTAGTTCGTCCGCCGCCCACCAGAGGGCGCCTCCGTAGCGAGCCCTATATTAGGGCGCGCTGCGGAGTCGCGCCTCAGTCTACTTTGGCTCAAGCTTGGCGACGGACGTACTCCCTGAGCTCCGAACTCCGCAGTTGGTCATAAGAACTGTTGATGTGCCTTATGTATAAATAATAACCTCTAGTCAAGCACTTTCCTGAATACAAGCCTTTATTCATAAACTGTCTGTGTTCTCGTGTTCCTTGCATTCCCCAGCCGGCCTTAGTCTTTCTATTACAGTGGTGACAAGCGGTTTAAAAAGACAGCAAATCACGCCCGGAGAAGATGGAAGGACGAAGGTCATTAGGGTTGGCATCGGCGAATCTGGAGGAGAGGATGAGGGACTTTGAGGAGGTGGAAGAAGTAGACGTGGGAGAGAACGTGTACCTCCGGACTCCGCAGAGGAAGGGGGAGGGAAGAGCAGAGTACGGGGGACCCAGAAGTCTTCAGGAGACGGTCAAACCACCTCCAGGCTTTCCGCAAGGACCAGAAACGGAGGAAGGAAAAGAGGAGGAGGAAATGCGGAGAGCTGCGGAGTCACAGCGACAATGGGTGATGAAGTGGAGATCCGAGGAGGCCGAGAGAATCGGCAGAATGGAGAGAGAAAGGCAGCTCCAGAACGAGAAATGGGAGGAGATGGCGAAAGCATTCAAAGAAAAAGAGAGGTCCTGCGGAGTAGCAGATGAAGGAAGGAGGATATGGGCACCAAGAGAGGACGAGGGGAGTCTAGAAGGGAGAGAAAGTGCGGATACTGTACCATGGGCGCCGGAGGAGGAGGCGGCGGCGGAGGTAAACAAAGTTACCAAGGAAACCGTCCCGCTCTCGCGGCCAGCGCGGGATCTCGCGGGAGAGGAGTGCGGAGTCGACTCCGCAGCAGGAAACGGAGTCGAGGGAAGGGGAGGAAACGGGGCCACCCCCACGGGACATGAGTACATCCTACAGGAGGTGCGGGCGAGGATGAAGGAGATGGCCTTGGTGAAGGAAAATAAGAGGATAGAGGAGTCAAAGAAGGAAGTGGCTAGGGAAGTGGAAGCTTTGCGAATGGCCACGGAAAGGGAGGAAGAGAGGAGAAAGGGAGAAAGGGAAGAGATCAGCAGGATAGAGGCCAAAAGACGGGCTGAGATTAGGGAAGGGGCCGCAGCCCTGGAGGCAGAGAGGAAACGCATGGAGGCGGAGAGAGTGGAAAGGGCGGAGGAGGACGCCATGAGGGCAGAGTCGGTGCGGAGAGAGATAGCAAAGGTAGAAGCAGCTCGAGAGGAAGTAGCCAGGAGGGAAGCAGCGTATAGGGCGGCTATAGCAGCTGAAGTGCAGGGGCAAAGTGGGGCCACCATCAACCAAGGGGGTTGGGCGGGAGTGTCCACGGAGCCGGCGGAAAGAGAATGGGGGACGGGGTACGCAGAGTCCAAGCCGCAAGTAGATCCTCAAGTGGCAAACCCAGGGGGTATGCAGCCGTTGGTCTCAGCTACGTACATGGGGGGAGGCCCACCAGGCGGGGGAGACGCAATGGAATGGAAACCACAAGGTTACCAGCTGAATGCGCAGAAGTACCTGTCACCAAAAGCGGCTGGGTCAGTCACGACGATGACACCGGGGGCAGGGAAAGGATTGCAGCAGGAAGGGAGCTGGGGCAGGAAGCCGGTGAAACCAGTCTACATGCCTGGGAAGTTCGACGGCCAGACACACCTTTCGGAATACCTGTCTCACTTCGATCTGTGTTGTACGGCGAACAGCTGGGACGAAACCACGGCCGGGGTATTTCTTGGGCTAAGCCTGACAGGGGTAGCAAGACGTCTTCTGTCGGGGATAGAACCAGGAGCGGAGGGAGGATACAGGAAACTGAGAGCAGCGCTCGTCTCGAGGTTCCAGCCCCCTAACCAGGCCGCCAGATACAAGGCCATACTAAAGGGCAAGGAGAGGAACAAGGGGGAATGCCTCCAAACACATGCGGAGGAAGTAGAGAGGTACACGAGGCTGGCGTACCCACTGGCGGACATGGCTACGGTGGACGTTATGGCAAAGGACCACTTCGTGGACTCCTTGAAGGACATCCAGATGCAAATGTGGGTACACCAATCGTCGGCTACTACCCTCTCCCAAGCGGTACAAGTGGCTTTGCATGCAGAAGCCTGCATGCGGCCGCATGGCTCGGCACAGAATGTCCGGGCCACGGGCCAAACAATGGGAGAAGAGCTCAAGTCCATGCGGGAGGATGCCGTGAAGGAGAGGGAGGAGAACGCCAAATTCCGGGAGACCATGAAGGCCGCACTAGGGAAACCGGCTAACTCCTCCTCTTCCTCATCGTCATACAAGGGGGGAGAAAGAACAAACCGACCGAGAAAGGACCGGCTGCCGATGTCCGAGATCCGATGCTACCACTGTGCCGCGTTGGGACACCAGAGGAGTAGCTGCCCCAGGTGGAGGGACGAGATAGCCGCAGCTGACGCAAGGGAGGCAAGCGGGAGTGCAGCGGGAGGAACCGCCTCCGCGCCGGCCATCATTCCACAGCCGGCGGAAAACTAAAACCGACCCTAGACAATGGCCAGTCTAGGGTCGACATGGGAGAGGGGCGCACAGAGATCGTGGTAGGACGCTTGGAGAAGGGCGGGTCCGGCCTCCTTGTGGAGGGGAGAATAGGGGACAGTAGCGTAGAATGTCTGGTGGACACGGGGGCTACTGTGAACATGCTCTCCCTCTCTTGGTGGCGGACCCATGGGGAACCAGGGGCCTACGAGGTGACAAACGAAGCTGTATACTCGGTGGAAGGGAGGCCACTACAATTATACGGGCGTGTCACGGTGCTGCTCCGGGTCAAATGTAGATCGTGGAAGGTGACGTTTCAGCTGTCCGAGCTACCTACGGACGCAATAGTGGGATCGCGATTCCTGTTACAAACGGGATTTCTGGTGGATTTGGCGGGGGAACGGTTGCTGCTACCAACGCTGGAGGAAGAAGAACTGAATTTCTGTCGAGTCATAAGCTGCCACACCAAAGTAATACCGCCAGGGGAAGAAGCCATAATAGGGGGATACCTGGTGGGAGACTGGACGGGAGGAGAAGGAGGCCTGGTGGAAGGCCTACGGGAGGTGGAGGAAGACAGGGGCCTGCTGGTCGGGCGCGCCTTGGTGGACACGACAAAAGAAACCACACCAGTGCGAATATTTAACCCTGGACAAGACGCAGTCGTCGTGTACAAGGACATGACACTGGCCTCGCTGGAACCCGTCGAAGAACCGGCGGAAATAAACCGAGGGGAAGCGGCTAAGTGCCGAGTCGCCACCTGCAATCCACAGGGAACCCCGGGGGAAGCGGACGACCTCATCCGCATCTTGACGGAGGGCGTCGAGGAGGATCGGAAGACCCCTTTGGAGAACCTCCTGCGCAAGCACTGTGGGGCGTTTCAACTGAGACCAGGGGACACGGGGAGGGCAAACTGCATCCAACACCACATACGAACAGGGGAGCACCCCCCGATTAGGATGCCACCAAGGAGACTCGCTCCGCATCGGCGGGCATTAGTGGAAGCAGAGGTAGAAAAAATGTTAACCTCGGGCATCATAGAACCGGCAAACGGGCCATGGGCCTCCCCCGTGGTTCTTGTAAAGAAAAAAAACGGCACCATGCGTTTCTGTGTGGACTACCGCCGTCTCAATGAGGCCACGAGAAAGGACGCATACCCACTACCACGCATCGACGACTCCTTGGATACGCTGGCGGGGTCCCAATGGTTCAGCACCATGGACCTCGTCAGCGGGTACTGGCAGGTGGAGATGGCCCCGGAGGACCGGGAGAAGACGGCGTTCTCGACGCACCGGGGGTTGTACCAGTTCACGGTGATGCCCTTCGGACTGTGCAATGCCCCCGGTACGTTCGAGAGACTGATGGAGGTAGCCATGCGGGGCCTACAATGGACGTCCTGCCTGGTCTACCTCGACGACATCGTCGTCTTCGCCCGAGACTTCGAGGGCCATCTCCAACGATTGGGGGAGGTACTGGGGCGCCTAGAAGCCGCCGGCCTGAAAATCAAACCATCAAAATGCCAGCTGGCTAGAAGGAAGGTCGGTTTCTTGGGGCATGTGGTCAGCAAGGATGGGATAGCTACGGACCCGGCGAAGATAGAGGCTATACGGGACTGGCCGGTGCCGGAGAGTCTGACGGAGGTACGGAGCTTCCTGGGGCTGGCTGGTTACTATAGGGCTTTCGTCCCGGAATTCGCTACCCTGGCGAAACCCCTCACACAGATGGCAGATAAGGGACGAATTTTCAAGTGGGACAGGGGGTGTCAGGTGGCGTTTGACGAGTTGCGTCGCCTACTGATGGAGTCACCCATCCTGGGCTACCCGGAGGATGAGGGACAACTGGTCATGGACACGGACGCCTCTGACACCGGCCTTGGGGTGGTGCTGTCCCAAAGACAAGGGGAGGGGGGGGATGTACGAGAGATCGTCCTCACATACGGCAGCCGCACGCTCAACAGAGCGGAACGGAACTACTGCGTCACCCGTAGGGAATTACTGGCGATTATCTTCGGGCTACGAAAATTTCGACATTACCTACTGGGGAGGAACGTCCTCATCCGCACGGACCACGCAGCATTGAAGTGGGTTATGGCCTTCAAAGAGCCGGAGGGACAAGTGGCCAGATGGATCTCCATATTGGACACTTACGATTACACTATAGAACACCGGGCCGGCAGGCTACACGGCAATGCGGATGGGCTTTCCCGGATCCCTTGCCGACAGTGTGGGAGGTCAGACGAGGAAGAGGAGGCGGTGCCGGCGTCGGTACGGGCCATTACTAGACGGGGAGCAGACGACCCGGACATAGCGGGGGAAGTTAGAGAGAGTTGGAAAAATGACCAGAAGGAGGATGCCGTTCTAGGGTTGGTGTACAAATGGGTGGAGGAAGGGACCGAACCTTGCAAGGAGACACTGGCAGACCAAGGATACGCGGTGAAATCTCTGGCTACACAACTGGGTAGGTTGGCCATAAAGCAAGGACTTCTAGGGAGATGGTGGTTCGTCCCCGGAAGCAACAGAGCGTTTCAGATCCTGGTACCTGACAAAAGGAAGGCCGAGGCCTTCGAGGCAGCGCACGGGGGAGGTATGGTGGGACACTTTGGGAGGGACAGAACTGTACGGAAGCTACAAGAAAGATGGTACTGGCCGGACTTCAGAAGGGACATAACCTACTGGACGGCCACGTGCAAAATGTGTCTTGAAAGGAAGCCGGCACCCCACCCCACACGGGCTCCGATGGGACACGGGGGGGTGGGGCTGCCCATGGAGAGGATCGCCATAGACGTTATGGGACCTCTGACACTAACCCCCAGGAAGAATTTGTATATAGTAGTCATCATAGATTACTTCACGAAATGGGCCGAAGCGGTGGCCATCCCCAACCAAGAGGCGGCCACGGTGGCTCGGGCACTAGTGGACACCGTGGTGTGCCGGTTTGGGGCCCCCGTTAGTCTCCATTCCGATCAAGGGCGCAACTTCCAGTCTAACCTGTTCCGGGAAGTCATCCGCATTCTGGGGATCAGGCAGACCCGCACGTGTGCTTTCAACCCACGCTCGGACGGAATGGTGGAGAGGGCTAACCGCACCATCGAGGCGTTGCTCTCCGCGGTGGTAGCGGAGGACCACTCAGATTGGGACGAGCATCTCGCAATGGTCATGTCAGCATACAGGTCCTCGGTGCACTCCACGACCGGAGTGACACCAAATATGATGATGTTGGGGCGGGAAACTAACCTGCCCTTGGCCCTTCTGTACCCAGAGCCCATGGAAGGGGTGGGGGAGGGCAGGCCGGGGTATGTCGCTAGCCTGCAGAGGAACACCGCCACTGCCCACGCCCTGGCTCGGGAACACATTGGGACGTCGGTCGCCAGACAGAGCCGCAATTACGACGGGAGGGCGACCACCCGGGAGATAGAGGTGGGAGCCACGGTATACCACCACCACCCCGGCAAGAAGATAGGGCGAAGTCCCAAGCTGCAACGCCTGTGGACGGGCCCCTGGGTAGTAACGGCCCGCATCTCTCAATCAGTGTACGAAATAAAGGGGGAGGGCAGGAAGGCCAAAGTAGTACCGTTCGATCAACTGAAGGTCATCCCCCCTCCTCCCCCGGGAGTACAAGAAAGAGAGGGGGCAGCAGTAGTTAGGTGGGTGGGGAAATGGTCGGGGCACGGCTGCGGAGTCGACTCCGCACCACCCGGGGGGAACCAGCGGGCAGAGCCGGGGATCGCCGCGCACCAGCGCGGGCGGGGGACTCCGCGAAGCTCCGCAGAAACGACCAGAGCGTCCCAGAGCATCACAGCAAAAATGAGGGGAAGGAAGGGAGTTACATCAACCACGGCTCCATCAAAAACTCGCAGGGAGGAGCAAGCAAGCTCAGGCTCCCGTAGAGATCGCAGTAGGTCTAAAGAAAAGGGAAGAGGGAGGCAAACTAAGGATGCAGACGACCGGGACTCCGCGCGGAGTTCGGCGGAGTCGTCCTCTCGCGGCAGGTCTCGCGAGAGGCGAGATCCGCACCGCCCGGATGAGAACCATAATAAAGACGCCATCTTGACTCCAACTCCGCATGCAGACGACATGGAGGCAGACGGGTTGTATCACTGTTCCTTGTGTGATAAGACGTTCACCAAATCATGTAATAGGGCAAGGCACATCAGAGAGCAGCACGCAGATGGCCAGGCCATGGGATGGCTGTGCCCCCGGGGCACAGGCACCAACCGATGCCGAGGAGGGAATGCAGGGGGGGTCTTTGCCGCCGTGCGGAAAAGAGACCTGAGGAGACACCTCGAGGGCTATCACCGGGACCCTAAGCATCCCTGGGTGACCGGGGAGAAACCCATGCCGGACAAACACCCCATTGACCCCACCCTCCGCCGTCCCTCCTCTACTTCCCCAGCGTCCGCGGCCAGGGAGACGGCACCCTCACCGTCTGCGGAGTCGGCCAGCCGCCGACGATCCTCCACACCGGCCCGGGGGTCCAGCAGCCGGAGGGAGAGCAGCGCCTCCGCCAGTAGGAGCCGCGACTCCGCAGCCCGGCCCACTACCTCTGGCAACAGCAAGTCATCCCCGGCTGGTAAGGGTAAGACCACTTCCTCGTCGTCTAAGGCGGTCCCTAGCGTGGTGGTTGTGCCTAATCGATCGTCTCCCAGGGTGGAGGAGAGGAGAGCCCGAGAGAGACAAGAGGCTGCGGAGTCATCCGCGGAGTCGGGCAGGAAGGTAGCCACCACCTCAAAGGGCACTCCCACCGGCTCCTCCAGCAAGACCTCCTCCACCTCTACCCCCACCGGCTCCTCCAGCAAGACCTCCTCTGCCTCGTCCACCTCTACCTCCACCAGTTCCGCCAGGAAAACCTCCTCCACCTCATCTACGGGCTCCACCTCTGCCTCAGCCAGAAAGCGGGGGAGAGAAACGGAGGAGAGTACACCGGGGGGTAAGAAAAGGAAGGAGACAGTGGTCATGCTACCCCCAAATAAACCCCCGAGACAGGCAGCAACTGCCGAGGAGATCGGACTGCGGGTGCCGGTGGTGGTACTGACCCGTACCCCCACAAAGGCGGAGCGAAAACAACCCCCAACCAAAGAACCAGAAGAGATGGAGGCGGCACCATCGGGCAGTGAATCCACCCTAACGGCCTCCGAGCAGCTCACCACCTCACCCCTGCAGGAAGAGCGGGCGGACTCGCTGGGCCCCTCACCCGGGTTCAGCCTGGGCTCGCCGGAAGGCCGACCGGCAGCCAGCATCTCCTCCGAGGCAGAAGCGGCACTGGCCGCCACCAACCTCATGGCAATGGGGACCCCGGGCGGGCAGTCGCCACCCCCCCCCCACGGATCAGCCAGAGGACGAGGAGACATCACAAGAGAGGGCCCGCCGCCTGCAGGAGCGCATGCGCATCTACCTAAGCTTTGGGGACACTCCAGAGGAGAAGGAGGCTCTGGTGGCAGCAGGAGTTCCCCCTCCCACCGAAAGGTCCCTCACCCATACCCTCTCCTCCCCTGCGCAGACCTCCCCAGGTCTTTTTATCCCGCACAGCGCGGGATACGTCATTGAGGTGGAAGAGCCCCCCCCGCGCCCCCCAGTACGATACCACCGTGTAGCCCTCTCCGAGGAGGAAGAGGAGGGGGAGGAGCAAGTGACGCGCACCACCGTCACTATCTCCCCACGGGAAGTAGCAGGCGGAGAGTCACCACGCCCGGAACAGTCCCCACCTCCAGAGGGAGAACCAGACGCTACCATCCCCGGCACGTCCACCCCCACCACTGGACAGGCCGACACGCGGAGGGTGGTGCCCGCGACGCCTCAGGTAGCCGGCGAGCTTTTTATCATGCCCGCCAACCTGATGGTACATCTCCTGGCTATGTGGGATGGCTCGGGAGACGTAGTCTGGCAGGAGGGGCGCAACGACGACGGGGAGTGGAACAACTCGCTGGTAACATTGTTGCCACCCAGCAACCCCACACACAGAGTAGTGTTTTACCCTTATGATCCCACCCGGCCACCTACGTCTACCCCCTTGAGGGAACCAGACGAACCCCACCCCCCACCCAACCCCCACCTGGACGCTCTAGTACAGGACTTTCCCCCTGCAGCGGCACCGGAGGAGTGGCGGTCCCCACAAGACAGCCACCCGAGGCGTAAAGTACCAAAGGAGTCCGCCAGACCAGAGACGGAAAGGGTGGTGCCCCCGGCGCCCACTCAGAAGTGGGGAGGGCTACAAGGAAGAGCCAAATATCATCAGAAGGCGGCGGAAGAGCAGCGACTGGGGGGAACGCGAACCAGGCCACTCCGCACACCCACCAGCGCTCGACCGCAAAGACACTCCCCAACCGCTCGCCCAGGGAGTGGCCCTCCTTCAGCCGCCCGAGTGCTAGGATCCCACCGGCACGGGCCCACGGCAGATCCACCCGCCTGGATGCCGTGGTGGTTTGTCTCCGGTAGGGAGCCAAACCGGCTGGAGCGGTGGGCTGCATTCTTACTCCCCCCCATCTCCATGGGGGAGGAATTTGCGGCCACCGGGGGCGACGTATCCAGCCGTCTACGGGTGATTGGCCCGGGGACCTACGATGTCATAGCATCAATCACAACCAGATACCGGCTACTCCAAGACGAGCGGAGGCCACGACCACGCAAGGTGAGTTCGCCATCCAGCCTGATAATAACCAGAGGGGACGAGAGGGAGGGGAAGCCGTAAGAAGGAAGGGAGGGGAATGAAGCAGACGCCAGAGGCCCGGTATAGGGCCCCGGGGCGGCGGAGGACCAGTACAGGACCTCCACGGGTAGTACTTAAGAAGGGGAGAAGTGATACTACCATCGTGAGCGCTACGGGAGGGAGGAGTAGAAGAAGAGAGAAATCTTACCTGACCTTACCTTTAAATTGTGTTGACTTGTAGGAAGGAGGAGGATCCCCCCCTCGCCGTAGGGACGAGTAGGACCCCGCAGAAAGTCCGGACGGAGCGGCCGGCGTGGAGGCACCGGTCATCCCCTCCACCCGTCATCTTCACCATCATCACCATCCACCACCTCACCACCTTAGAAGTTCGGCCAGCATGTTTCCGGCAGCATTAGAGACTTAAGATCCCCACAGGGGACTCCGCATAGGTTATATCATAAGCGAACTCCGCAGGAGTCGTGCAGTTTAAATATTATTAATGTTAACATAGGATCGAGCCGATCTCACCGTTTACGACTGTAACTTCGCGGGAGCAGCGCTACATAAATAAGCATGTTGAGTCAAATGTAACTACAGTTAAGTCGCAGGGATACCACCAATTGTAATCCGGTATTGCGGAGTCTATATTTATCTCTACTTCAATAAGGGAGGGAGGGTACAGCTGTAAATAACGAGGGAAGGGTGTAGCGGGAAGGAGCCGCTGCGGAGTCTGGAGCGCAGGAGTAGTTCGTCCGCCGCCCACCAGAGGGCGCCTCCGTAGCGAGCCCTATATTAGGGCGCGCTGCGGAGTCGCGCCTCAGTCTACTTTGGCTCAAGCTTGGCGACGGACGTACTCCCTGAGCTCCGAACTCCGCAGTTGGTCATAAGAACTGTTGATGTGCCTTATGTATAAATAATAACCTCTAGTCAAGCACTTTCCTGAATACAAGCCTTTATTCATAAACTGTCTGTGTTCTCGTGTTCCTTGCATTCCCCAGCCGGCCTTAGTCTTTCTATTACAATATTATGCAATATCTCCCAGAAATTCTCATTCTTTGGACATCTGTGGTTGTCCCAGCAAAATGAAATTCTCAAATATCATGTCTAGGTACCTCAAAACTTAAAAGAGCAGAATGAAGAATATTGTGAAAATCGAAACTAAAATATGGCATGGTGGGTTTGGGAGGGGGGGCATAAAAATTTCTGACCCCTCCCGAGGGGGGGGCGTAAAAAATTCTGACCCCTCTTGAGGGGGGGGGGGGGGCATTTAGCTAAGATAGACTATTTACATGTCCAAATCAGACAAGATTTCATTTTTTTCAATTTTGACCCCCCCCCCCGCCATCATCGAAAGAAGAGAAAAATCCCTGATCTTTGCGATAAAGCTACGGCCCCCCCCCCCATTCCAAAGAAAAAAATTGAAGATCCTTGACTCCAATGAAAAAAAACTGACGCCCCCCCATCATCGAAAGAAGAAAAAAATCCCTGATCCTTGCGAACAACCATTAGGCGGTGCATTCTGAATAAATGAATTGCTTCCTGATCCTAACGAACAACCTTTTGCTCCCTCCCCCAAGGAAAAAAGTCCCTGATCCTTGCGAAAAAGGCTCCGCCCCCCCCCCATCCAAAGAAAAAAGTGACAATCCTTGACTCCATTAAAAAAAATTGATGCCCCCCCATCATCGAAAGAAGAAAAAAATCCCTGATCCTTGCGAACAACCATTAGGCTGTACATTCTGAATAAATGAATCGCTTCCTGATCCTTATGAACAACCTTTTGCTCCCTCCCCCCAGGAAAAAAAGTCCCTGATCCTTGCGAAAAAGCTTTGCCCCCCCCCCATCCAAAGAAAAAAGTGATGATCTTTGACTCCAATAAAAAAAAAATTGACCTCCCCCCCATCATCGAAAGAAGAAAAAATCCCTGATCCTTGCGAACAACCATTAGGCAGTGCATTCTGAATAAGTGCATCGCTTCCTGATCCCAACGAACAACCTTTTGCTCCCTCCCCCAAGGAAAAAAAGTCCCTGATCCTTGCGAAAAAGGCTCCGCCGCCCCCCCCCCCCCCATCCAAAAAGTGACGATCCTTGACTCCAATCAAAAAATGAATTGACCCCCCCTCCCCATCATCGAAAGAAGAAAAAAATCCCTGATCCTTGCGAACAGAGCCAATTTTGAACTCCACAGTACTGACTGAGCGCCCAATGTGACCAATTTTCATGGAATACTTTCAGGCAGTTTGGCCTAATTTTTAGTACTGCAACTAACACACTGCTAAATATAGACATTGAATGTATATAAAAATCTATACCCAGGTCATTTACCCTATTTTTAACTTCAAGGGGGGTCTCTGAAATTTGGTCTTCTGAGCAAATCTTAAACTCCACAGTACTGACTGTGCGCCCAATATGACCAAATTTCAAGGAAGTATTTCAGGGGTTAAGCCTATTTCTCAGTACTGCCACTAACGCACTGCTAAATATAGACCTTGAATTTATATAAAAATCTATTCCCAGGTCATTTACCCAATTTTTGACTTCAGGGGAAGTCTCTGAAATTTTTCTTCAGAGCCAATTATAGTGCCAAACGAAGCGTCTTGGCGAGAGGAGTTCAGAAACGTTCAATTTATCTCTCTATCATGTTTAGTTCCAGAGCTGGTTGCATATTAGTAACCTTTTGTCCCCCCCCCTCGTTTGATACATGTCCGACCTTAAACTCCACAGTACTGCCTCAGAAAGGTTATTAGAGTTGCCTGTGCTTTAATAGATGTAAATACCCGGTATTTAACACTCAGAAAGGTTAATAGAGCTGTCTGTGGTTTAATACATGTAAATACCTGGTAGTGACTTTAAATAAATGGCCATGGTTCTTCAGAAGTTTAAAGTTCTTTTTCTGCCATTTTATATGTAAATTCTTATATTTTCCAGTGAACGTGAGAGGTACGAGCAGGAGTCGCACAGATGGGAGCCATGGGAGCGGGAGTCGCCGGAGTCGCAGGAGCGGGAGCCTTGGCCATGTGGACACAGCACTCAGAACCTTGATCAGGGGCCCCACAACACGTCTAGGGGCTCCACAACACGCCTAGGGGCTCCACAACATGACTAGGGTCCCCACAACACGTGTAGGGGCTCCACAACACGTGTAGGGGCTCCATACCACTCCTAGGGGCTCCACAACATGACTAGGGTCCCCACAACACTCATACTAGCCCTTTAAATATGGACTTCATGAGAGGGAATTTCAGATACAAGTCAGGCGTGAAACCCATCTAGAAACTGTTCCACATATCTAGGAAACTCATCCACGTGTTTAGGAACTCTTCAACATGTGTATCTAAACTCATCAATGGGTCTAGAAACTCTATATCTAGGAATTCCACTAGACATTTAGAAAGTCTAGGAACTCTTCAATATATCAATCTTCATCCAAGTCAATTGATTGCTGCCCTTTTAATTATTAATAAAAATCAGTTTCCATTATAACAGAAGGAATTCCTTTGTTGTCATTTATAACCTCTATGTCATCAAGTAAACAAATTTCCTCACCAGCTTTGAAATAAATCCCAAACACACCTCCAAATGCCTAATGCGTTTCCAAACACAACCCCTTCCAAAATAGTAAATCCAGTATCTTCTCAAACAAGTGAGGGCTAGCAAACAGATGTAATCTGTTTGCGCCCTCACTTGTATTTACACATATTATTATATATCTATATACATCATACATATGTATATATATTGGACATGCACATCCAACTAGTGGCAATTGGGAAATTGCAATTGGCAAAGATGTGGAGTACTGGCCTTCCCTAGTATGAGTTTTGGGCATGCCTGCATATATTGATATAACCCGACTTGGAACCCCCTTGACCGATCTGGAATGGACTGAAGCTAGACTATAGTTCACGCGGGAACCCGGCCATCGTACAACCTCCACCGATGAGCAGAACCGGAAGCTGACTCGGCCTCATTTGTCTGTCTGACATCACTTCCGGTCATGTTCCACATGGACTACAGGAAAGTTCTCTTCATTATCATTTTACTCACATGTAACGTGAAGCAATAAGTCCATAAGTTGATTTATTAGTATGCGTAGAAGAAAACACCACTGGATTTCTCGTTTCTGCTTATAGGGTCTATCGTATACATGATATCACCTATAACTACTGCAAATTGTGACATATGGGACGGTAAACGGTTTTGTTTAAAATCAATTTAACGTTTCTTAGGTCAGGTGGAAGTAAATGGTACAACCTACCGAGTCATATGGTATTCTGGTCTGCATTGAAAGGAGCTCTGGCTGCTGATTGGGTTATATTTCGAATACAACAAAAATGGATAAAATTGTGAAAAAATCACAGTTGTTCCCAAAATCCTTCTGGATAGAATAATACATGTTGTTTCATACTATGTAAAGGTTTGGGGATTTTCTAGGGCATGCACAAAGTGATGTGGACAAAGGTCGATTTTAGACCCAAAACAGGGCAAAATTGGAGGAAAGTGACATATTCTTGAGATTTTCATGGCCATGCCCATTATACAGGCTGAAACATTGTGTGTGAGGGATTGTTTAATAAGGCTAGGCCTAAGACTATGGTCAAAAAACCTTGTGGATGGCTGATTTTGTGCACTATGCTACATAGAAACATAGAGGAATAATAATTACTTCCTCACGACATATAGCGGTATTGTACATTTTCCCATCATAGCTTGGATTATCTTTAAATGTCATTTTTCTGTTATAGTGAGTTAGATTTTGCAGAAATATGGCAAAAAGAATCATTGAACATGTGTGGAGCCGGCAAAAAGTGAAAGATATCATGGTGTCGGGGCCCTGTCGGAGATAGACCATTCTGCATTTTTTTCCTAATTCACCAAGATACCCTAGATACAAGTATTTCTGGGGATAAATATTTTGAAAGGTGGCCTATTTTAGCCAAAAATATGTGATTCTGTTCATTGATAGGTGGTTTTGAGTCATTCTCCATGGGGGCATCTATGTAGGCCTATCAATGGTT
Organism: Harmothoe impar; assembly: GCA_947462335.1. Taxonomy (NCBI): domain Eukaryota; kingdom Metazoa; phylum Annelida; class Polychaeta; order Phyllodocida; family Polynoidae; genus Harmothoe; species Harmothoe impar. Next base: position 6,295,637 of record OX381709.1, on the reverse strand, counting down.
CAATTAGAATTTGCAGGTTTTAAATTTGCATCTCAATGGTATTGGTCAGGCATGTCGTTTATGTATTCAAATGGAAGGATATGCCTAGAAAAACAGACCTGGAGTTACATAAGTGTGTACATTCACCATTTTTGATTTTGCAGTGTGTATTTATTCATAAAATGATATTTCAAAATACAGCAATCAAAAAATACATGTGAGCTTTATGGCGTTACATATCCAATTTTGTCACAGTATCATTCAGGGTCTAGTGCCCTCCATTTTATGTTGATGCGCTTTATAATCAAATGGAGAGAAGTGACACTCATATAGTGCCAATATTACAAACATAAACTTACAATATACCTTAGTTTCTAGTGCGGATAGACAATGTATTATGTATGCAGAAACTTAACATGGTTTCATATTTCCTTAACACACGCGTATACAGACATATCAATCCTCCCGAGTAGTATAGTATGTATCGGAACGGGACTATAGTTAAGTACTGTTTATTACTCAATCGACCTGCAGCCAATCAGAGGCCTCCCTTTTGGCGGGAAATTCAAAAGCAGCCAATGAGAGGCCTCCCTTTTGGCGGGAAATTCAAATAGGTCACGTGACCGGAAGTGACCTACTTCCGGTCACGTGACCTTTGGGCGGGAAATTCAAATAGGTCACGTGACCGGAAGTGACCTACTTAAGAGGGTCACGTGACCACCATGTTGGCGGGAAATTCAAATAGGTCACGTGACGGGAAGTGACCTACTTAAGGGGGTCACGTGACTACTAGGTTGGCTTTCAAAATAAGTCACTTGAGATTTTGATGGATAAATAAATTTAAAAAAAGAAAAAAAAAGCAAGCTGAAAAAGCTTGCTAAAAAATAATTTAAAAATACGGTTCTTTTTTTCTAGGAGGGGGGGAGAGGGGCACTCTGGGGGGCACTCTTTAAGATGCATGGGGGGGGGGAGGGGGGGGAGGGGGGGGAGGGGCAGGGTTTTTTAAGAGTGAGACTCGCTTCTCTGCCCTCTCTAAAAGAGAGGGCAGAGAGGCGAGTCTACTTACAATGAAAGGTATCATGATTGCGTTTATGATGATGTGCATCATGATGTGACTATCTTACAACCCTATGAGAAATAAGCAAGACATGGGCGTACTTACACGGGCTATTTGTAAACTAATGAATGTGACTTCTTCGTTAAAATCAGTATCTACAACTCTTTTAAGCCTAAGGCTTTTTCTTGAGTTTATTCTTTTGTTCAATTTCGGGCCCACCTCAAAAGAGGAATAGGCCCTCTGTAGCACTTGTCGCTTGCTCATCAATCAGAGCCGGGGTGTAGAAGGCCCCTGCCCTGTCGGGTAAGTTCTCCCTCTGGTACGTTTTTGGTTAGTTTGGAGCTCTCAGTCGACTGTCTTATCCACCTTAAAAAAACCAGACTTTCGGTGTCTCATGATAAAACTGGTGCCTTATACTAAGCGCTGGATTACTTTCTCATTTTTTTAGTGTTCTATCCGATGCTTATTTAATTTTTGCACTGATAAAAACGGTTAGCTTGTACAAACACGCGGTCTATTTAAGTGTTAAGTGTAGAAAATGAACAGAACAGTGCACAGAAAATAGAGCTACCGACTACATTTCGCCCAGTCACTCAGCGGAGAACAAAAGAACTACTGACGTAGTGTACCCGCTATTCCGACAGTTGGCGCCACCGTTATACTTTTCCCGCGTGCGACATGAAGCCCTGGGGCGGGTACTGGCTGTTTTGGTTGTAGGTACCGAAACATAAAAAACTACAGCCAGCCCAATGTCATGGTGAGACAGCTCTCTTATTTTTACCTTGAGTAGCGTCCGTAGAGCCTATGACAAAACCTAGTCCCGTACACTGAGCAGCTTGAGGTCTGAAGGCTCATACAGAAAAATGTGTGGGTGTGTGGGTGTGTGGGTGTGTGGGTGTGTGGGTTGCTTTACGCCTTAGTTAACAGCTATGGTCATTTCAAGAGCGGTGATGGTGATCGAATCTATTGGCCCTTTTACCGAGACAAGGGTTCTTTTACATCCCACACTACATAGCAGAGAGACGTCTAGCAGCCCCTAGAGGCCCCGCAGGGGGCTCGAGAGGTGCCGTGGAGAAGAGCAGATATCCACGAGAGGCCACGCCAACAACCAAATTCTATCTTTATCCCGCGAGAAAAGGAGATAAGGGTCAAGGTTATGAACTATCAAAAGATTTTAGAGTAAATTAAGTTATGAGATATTAATATAATGTACATATCTAGGGCCCGATATAGGGCCTCTGCAGATCCCCCTTCAGGGCCCCGATCCATGAGGCCTTAGAAACGGAGCTGGGTCATGTAACCAAGGGAGATCAGCAGTTGTTGATGTCGGCGCTGCCGATAACGCTGGTAAATGACCGTTTTACTCATGTTTAGAGTCAGAATAGCTTGAGTATTACTTGAATATCGAAGAGTAGAGGTCAAATTACCCCAGACAAGGTGTTTCCATCTAGAAATTCTCGACAGTATTTCCGAAAATTGCAAATATTGGTCCCAGCCCCACGGGGCCCCATACCGAGTATTAAAAGTTTGAGATGCAACTTTCATTCATGCTGTTGACCAATCAGGGGGCTCTGTTTTTACGACCTTGACTACATAGTAAAAGTGATTGACAACGTCAGATATCACTTGACGACGTCAAATATCGATCTGATATTTGATCCCTTGATATTTGATTCAAAACCCACATCGAGTGGGATAAAGCCTTTTATCATCTTTTGATTGTGAGGCATACACTTTTCTTACACACAACAGCTGTCATCTATCAAGGGGCTCTGGATAGGGGGTCCCCATGTCGAATGTCGATCTTAGAAAATGACCATGTCACATGACAATGTCACTTAATAATGTTCATATCCCATGTCGATTTTAAGAAATGTTCATGTCACCTGTCACTATGATTTTTTGGGCCTCATGTCACTTGTCATTAGACCTCATGTCGTTTGTCGATTATAAGAAATGGTCATGTCACCATATCGAATTTAGCGGTCCACACCCATTATCAAGTGTCAGGGCATGTTGGCTGCTTGAACACGTAGTCTGTCATCACCCTTGTTTCTGTGCCTTATCTAAACAGGCAATTAGTGGCCGCTAGCCGAGAGTACCTCCCTGGTCGCCTCTCCCGAATCTGCTAGACGTCTCACTGATAGGAGTGTGTGGGTGTGTGGGTCTGTGTGTGTCTGTTCGGTCTGTGTGTGCACGCGTCTTGCACTCTAGTCTTGCGGACCACTGTTAAGCCTGTGGTTGGAGAGCGCGACATAGCCGCTTGCTACACTCTCTAAACAGAGGTCCGCAAGACTAGGCCGGATCGCGCTCTTGCTTAAAGGTGCACCTCAACTCAGTGCGCCTTTAACAGCCGCCCCAAATAGGTGAAGTTCTTGACGCGGCACAGTGCCTCCCACCAGTAGCCAATCAGCGCGCCGAACGCCGGACACACCTCCACCGTGTGAGCCTCTAAGTAGGTCACACGAATCATACTAAGATGCCGATCTCTTCTGTCGGTTCGTCGCGGTGGCCGTGAGTGATCGCACGGTCGCCAAGATTCACTGCCTTGATTGGCAGAGGGGGGGGCTGATTACCCCCCGTCGGATGAATTGCGGCGAAACCATAATCAATTTTTCGCTGTTTTAGATAAAAGAGATCCAGAGCTATCCGCTCGTCCAAGAATTATTTTTCTATCAGCCCGGGATCACCCTCAAATTAAGGCCTAAAGTCCAAAAACCCAAAAATTTTTCCCTATGGGATTTCAGTGTCTAAGCGTTTTTTGCAGCCCCAAGGAGCAGCTCACGGGCTCGAACCCTGTAAACGCTTTGACGCGCTTTCGTCGCCTTAGGCGACGTAGACCTACCCTATTTTTTTTTGGACCATGTTACCTGAACACGGATTATTTTTTTGTTTGGCCCAATGAGCTCACAGCTAGACTAGATACCTCATGTTTTGGATTGGAGAAATCAGCAGAGCAATAAAAAAGCGCGGTGAGGCTAGTGTGGCCCCTGTGAGTTGTAAAATTGGTGCTAAATGTGGTAACCAGGCGGATGCTGAGTTCATTGATATTGTCCGTTAATGATACTTAAGGTGGGTGTTGTCTAAAGTTTTAATTGATATTACCAATGTGGCCAATAATGACTTCACAGTTGGGGCCCTCGCCCGCAGGTCCCAGATTCAGGGTATTCTTTGTTTATTGTGTGGCCCCTAAAGAGGGGCCGACTAACTCTTTAGAGTTAGTTAGATGCTGCCACTGTGCTATGCAACAGCAGCTATTAATTACGCTTCATGTTGGGCGGCATGGATCACTTGATGGGTGATACCTCAAAGCTCAAACACGGCAGAGCCGTGTGTGGCATGCGAGGACCAGTGGGTCAGGGGTGATCCGTTGCAAACAGAATGCTGATCCGTGTGAGGTTCTGACTTTCTATAGTTTTTTATAAAGCCTTAGATATGGTGTGGTATTTTTCATCTCGCTATAGTTTAGTCGGTATTTAAGGAAACCGCCTCATTTCTATCAGAAATACACAATATTGAATTGTTTTTTATATTTTAATATATTAGAAGCGCGCTTTGTTGCCTATGTAGCTCATTATGCGTTGAAATGTTCGCGAGCATCGTAGGAATGTACAAAACCCCTATTGTGGCACCATCTGACGAAAGAGCGGAGAACTATACTAGCGCGTTTCGTTATTCACATCTTTTGACAGGGACTTGGTTGGTGGCTTTACGCCCTAATTAACAGCTGAAGTCATTTCAAGGGGGGTGATAGTGATCGAATCTATGGATACCTGAAGGTGGAAAGCACACACCCTACACTTTTACCGAGGCAATGGTGGTGCTGCTCAAAGGGTGTGGCGAGCTAGACTGGAGGATGTAATAACTAAGCAGCAGAAGGACCAAAAAGACAATCTCGTAGTAGTAGGTCTACTTAGATCTTGAGTAGCCGCCCTTGTGGTTATAATTACCTAGACTAGTTGGCTCTGCCAGCCTGGTCAAGTGAAAATTGGTAAGGAGACTATGAACTAAGCTAACATCTCATAAGTATTAGTTACCACCCCCTCACACCCGTTTAACAACGGATTCAGGGTCTAATTATGGAGACCCTAGAGTAAGATTAACAATATATCCCAATGTCTGTAGTAGACATTTACGACATGCAACTTGCCCCCTAGAAGGGATAGATCTGACCACAAGTCCGCAATATGGGACTCCCCCTCTGAGAGTATCAAGGTTTGCGTATAGTCTTTTGCAGGTTAATCTGTTATCTACCCCTTTGTCGACTTCGCCAAAATCCTGGGAGATTCACTTTAAACCTAAGGTCTACCCTTTTTATTCTTTGTTTATTGTGTGGCCCCTAAAGAGGGGCCGCGGTGTTGATTAATTACACCACATGTTAAGCAACATGAGATCAAACCTTCCTCAAAAGCGACAAGGCTCAGAGTCCTGTTGGACGGGAACCCTGTGTGGCATTTGAAGACGAATGGTTGAGTGATCTGTTGCAGATGCCGTTCCGTGAGAAGTTCTGACTTTATATAGCTTTTATATCGCTTTAGATATGGTGTAGTATTTTCAATCTCACTATAGTTTAGTTGATATTTCAAAGAATCTGCCTCATTCTATCAGAAATACACAGCGTTGACATGTTTCTTATATTCAATATATTAGAAGTGTGCTTTGTTGCTTATTATAGGTCATTATGCGTTTAAAATGTTCGCGAGTATCGTGGAAATGTACAAAAACCCTATTGTGGCGTCATCTGACGAAAAGAGCGGAGAACTACACTAGAGCATGTAATGGCCAGACCAGCAGGCGGCAGCAGAGTGGTCAAAAGACAATGTCGTAGTAGTAGGTCTACTTGCATGTTGAGTAGCCACCCTTGTGGTTGTAATTACCTTGACCACAGGTCCGCAATATGGAGCTCCCCCTCTGAGAGTATCAAGGTTTGCGTATAGTCTCCTGCAGTTTAATCTGTTATCTCCTCCTTTGTCGACCTCGCCAAAATCCTGGGAGATTCACTTTAAACCTAAGTCCTACCCTTTTTTATTCTTTGTTTATTGTGTGGCCCCTAAAGAGGGGCCGCGGTGTTGATTAATTACACCACATGTTAAGCAGCATGAGATCAAACCTCCTCAAAAGCGTCAAGGCTCAAAGTCCTGTTGGACGGGAACCCTGTGTTGCTTTCGAGGACGAATGGTTGAGTGATCCTACCGATCCGTCAGAGGTTCTGACTTTATATAGCTTTTATATCGCTTTAGATATGGTGTAGTATTTTCAATCTCACTATAGTTTAGTTGATATTTCAAAGAATCTGCCTCATTCTATCAGAAATACACAACGTTGACATGTTTCTTATATTCAATATATTAGAAGTGTGCTTTGTTGCTTATTATAGGTCATTATGCGTTTAAAATGTTCGCGAGTATCGTGGAAATGTACAAAAACCCTATTGTGGCGTCATCTGACGAAAAGAGCGGAGAACTATACTAGAGCATGTAATCGCCAGACCAGCAGGCGGCGGCAGAGTGGTCAAAAGACAATCTCGTAGTAGTAGGTCTACTTGCATGTTGAGTAGCCGCCCTTGTGGTTGTAATTACCTAGCCTAGTTGACCCTGCCGGCCTGGTCAAGTGAAATTAGTAAGGAGACCACCCATTAACGTGCTCCACAGTCTTTAGACAGTTAAGACTATAGTCAAGACTGGAGAATTTGGCGAGACGCCCCTCTGGGAGGTCATAATCCTCAATGTTAGGTGTTAGCTCATTAACATCAGATACCATATTAACAACCCATTTAAATGTTCATTTTAATAGCAACTCACCCTATTCTGACAAAATCCTATTAGCAGGTAACCTCTGTGTAAACCATACTGCAAACATCTGCTACTTCCAGCGTCTGCCTCGTGACTGATAGTGTACAACAAGACGAAGTGGGCAGAGATTAGAAAAAATGAAGCTCTTTATATAGCCGAGAGAGCAGCTAATCTGGATGTTCTAAGCTTGTTTTCACCTAGAGCTCCAACCCTCTTCCAGAGAGAATCAAATCGCTTTTCACCTGAACCCTTCCACCCCTAATCCATCAGCATGAAAAGAGAATTAACGAGTGTAACGTGCGCTACATGTATATGGGATTATAGCTGGTGAAGAGATAAAGCCGAGTCACCTGTGTATACAAAGACTACAGGGGGTGATTAACGACAGGTGTGACGCGCCAGCCCGTGAACGGATTAAGCCAAAAAAAAATAAAAAGGTATGTTTCAGGTAACATGGGCAGAAAGACTGGAGTCGGTAGGTCGGATTTTTATTTTATTTTATTTTATTTTTTTAACATGAAAGTACTAGCCATCCTCCGTGGAAATTCTAAAAATGACCCAAAAAGTATAAAAATATGAAATTTTCTTCAAACTTGCTTAAAAAAAAACGTAGGGTCGACCCTGTTTTGCTAGGGTTGGTCGGGTGACCTGAAACAAACCTTTTTTTTTATTTGGCCTTATCTTTCAAGCTGACGCTTAAATTCAACTAGCCAGCCGCCGTCCACACCACTCACTGCGACAAGAGGAGGTGCTGTTGTTTTACACTTGAGTCGCTTACCACATGGTCTCTACCTCACAGACAGACACGCGCCCCCTGTAGCTTTTTTTTTGTTTTTTTTTGTATACACACGCTAATCTCATAACCCCCTTATCCGTTATACAGGTAACGAGTATTCTCTTTTAAAATAGCTGCCAGTCAGCTTAGCTCTAGAAGCAAGAAGGCGTGTATAGGTGCCTTATAAGTCGGCAGGGGGTAAATACTAGTGAAAAAGGAAGGCAGGTGTGCAGGTAGCTTTTCTAACAGACACGTGTGTGCACTAAGCTGCTTAAGTCTAAACCCTCCCGCAGTAGTCAGGTGGCATGTGAAAACTTACTTAACTGATCTCTTACATTGAGTAGAGTCTCTGTGCTGAGAGAGCCTTTTCAGCCGTTTAAGAGGATTAACTAGGACAGGGTACATAAGGAGTGAAACGCCGAATAGCGGCTACTCAGTCTCGTGCAGCACAAGCAGCAGCATCTAGCAGCGGCTTCAGCAGCAGCTGCACGTGCAGCACAAGCAGCTGGCAGCGACTTCAGCAGCACAAGCAGCACGAGCAGCACAAGCCGTAGCATTTGTCAGCAGCATCCGTGACATCGTCAGCAGCAGCCCCCATGACCTTGTCAGCAGCACAAGCAGCCAGCAGCTGCTGGCAGCTGCTGCACGAGCAGTAGCACAAGCAGTAGCATCTGTCAGCAGCAGCAGCAGCAGCACAAGCAGCCAGCAGCTGCTGCATGAGCAGCACAAGCAGCACAAGCAGCAGCACCGACAGCAGCAGCAGCAGCAGCAGCGGTGTGGACCACTAAAGTCGAGATGAAGCCTAGTGACATTTGACATGAAGCTTGAAAAACACAGTGACAGGTGACATGAGCAATTCTTAAAATCGACATGAGATATGAGCATAATTAAGCGACATCGACATGAGCCATGGCTATTTTTTAAGACAAACATCATATGTCATAGCCTCCTCATCCAAACCTCCACTAGTAGTGCTCTATAAGCGCAAGCTGTAAACCCTCTCCTCCCCTCGTGCACACAGGCGAATTATCAGAGTCAGCCAATGGTGTCAATACCCCTCTCATACAAGGGTCGGGCGCTGCTGGACTATAATAGATGAGTCAAGGACCGTTCTACTGAGGGTCAGGCAGGCTAAGTCGGACATTCAATGACAGGTAGGTGTTTGACAACCTTGCTTGAAAGTCTGGACAGCATTGACAGACTGGGGCATAAGGATCTCGCATGGTCAGACTTTCAAGCAAGTTTTGCTAAAGTCGCGTTATTGAATGTCCGACCTAGCCTGACCCACAGTAGAACGGTCCTTGACCCGTCTATTATAGTCCAGCAGTGCCCGACCCTTGGCTGAGAGCAGTTTAAGCGCCATTGGGTGTCTCTGATATTTGCCTCTGTGTAAGATGAGAAAAAAAAGTCTGTTGAAAGACTTTATTTCAAGCCAGAAAACTGTAATTAGCTTTCCAAGTTGTTTATTTAACAATATCTTAGCCTAGCAAGCAGCTGTCAGATGTCATCTAAGAAAAAAATGTGAGCTGTTAATAGATTCAAGAGAAATTAGTTTACAAATAGCCCGTGTAAGTACGCCCATGTCTTGCTTATTTCTCATAGGGTTGTAAGATAGTCACATCATGATGCACATCATCATAAACGCAATCATGATACCTTTCATTGTAAGTAGACTCGCCTCTCTGCCCTCTCTTTTAGAGAGGGCAGAGAAGCGAGTCTCACTCTTAAAAAACCCTGCCCCTCCCCCCCTCCCCCCCTCCCCCCCCATGCATCTTAAAGAGTGCCCCCCAGAGTGCCCCTCTCCCCCCCTCCTAGAAAAAAAGAACCGTATTTTTAAATTATTTTTTAGCAAGCTTTTTCAGCTTGCTTTTTTTTTCTTTTTTTAAATTTATTTATCCATCAAAATCTCAAGTGACTTATTTTGAAAGCCAACCTAGTAGTCACGTGACCCCCTTAAGTAGGTCACTTCCCGTCACGTGACCTATTTGAATTTCCCGCCAACATGGTGGTCACGTGACCCTCTTAAGTAGGTCACTTCCGGTCACGTGACCTATTTGAATTTCCCGCCCAAAGGTCACGTGACCGGAAGTAGGTCACTTCCGGTCACGTGACCTATTTGAATTTCCCGCCAAAAGGGAGGCCTCTCATTGGCTGCTTTTGAATTTCCCGCCAAAAGGGAGGCCTCTGATTGGCTGCAGGTCGATTGAGTAATAAACAGTACTTAACTATAGTCCCGTTCCGATACATACTATACTACTCTCCCGTTATGAGAGTATAAAACAAGACACAAGGCGGCCCATGCGGGAATTATCAATATATTACTATTTTTTTCTCATATTTTTAACATTTCTGTAAAATTCTGGACCAACACGTGATTATCATTCTATTGTGAAATGTCAGCAATACACCACTTTCACGAACTCGCCATTTTGTTTTTTTCAGTAGGAAAATCGCGCACCTTTACTATTTGAAGCCATAATGAAAACGAGGCCACTGCTCTAGAAAACGGAAACGCCTATACTTAAGCATTGTAAGCAAAGTTTCTGAGGCCTAGACAAATTATCTATGGCTCCCCGACCCTAACCTGACCATGAGTAGGTAGATTTATGTTGGTTCTTGATATTAGTAGGCTTTTTTAGCTGCTTTATGCTGACTGACACAAGCTATTGAGCTCCGAAATCGAGGTGGGCGGTAATTGGGGGCGCTACCGCATCAGTTAAATCTATTTCTGTTTAAAAATGATGTTCCAGAACGGTAAATATGAAGCTGATTCGTTAATATACCTGGACATTCAGCAAAATTCTCACAGTTATTACAGCCAGATGGGAGATACCGTATTGTCGCATATAGGTGCCCGGGCAGCTATTTATTTGGATACCCTTATGTAGAGTCAAAATACTTTCATTACTAACTTCTATGGGCTGAATGATCTGATCACCAGAATTCTAATTGGAATAACTAGTACCATCTTGGCATTTCTTGAAAAACGTCTATATTGATTATGATTTCTTAATGCCAATAAAGATCTAAACTCAAACTCAAACTCAAGATGCATGCCCAACAACATATGCCCCACAACATGCCCCACAACATGTACAGACGCCATGGCTCTGAGGTCTAAGCACTGGTACATGTATTTCACCCTCACAGGTTCAAGTCTCACATCAGTCCCTATTTTCCCAATTCCAATTCGCTCCCAGATTCTACAGCCTTGCAAGCGTTTTGGTTACAATTTTATAACGTAAAATAACGTTATAATAACGTTGCACATTAGAACGTTTTCTCATAACGTTAATATACGTTAATTGGAGTCAACGAATTTGCGTTGAATAACGTCATATTTCCGTTTTTTTCAAACGTTTTCCAAACCTTAGGGGAACGTTTTTTCCACGTTACATAACGTATTTTTGTTTACTGGGTTGTACCCCCGGCTCCTATTCAAAGCAGGCAGCTATTCAAGGCTCTTCAAAATTGCATAAAAAAACGTAGGGTCGGCCCTGTTTACATAGGGTCGGTCGGGTGACCTGAAACAAACTTCTTTTTTTTCTTGGCCTCATGATCCTGCAGATATTTAACCACTTTGTCGATTATCCCTTTATCAGCAGTCACTCTAGTTTCTCCATTAGTATCTTCCTGAATAAAAACTCTCTCCACTCCGTCTCGTCCCGCCTTGTACGCCAGCTCCATGTGATTGAATGAGAGTCCGCTCCCCGCAGCCCTTTCCGCCATCTCCTTACTGATAAGCTGTTCTTTTATAATCGGGTTCCATGAGCCTAGGTTGGCATCCCTCGCCTCTGTCCACTGCTGTGCCATCAGAACGTAGTTGAAGTTAAATGTATAACTCCGGTCAGTGCATCATGTGCTTCAAAGGTTGCCTTTGGAAAGCAATATTGGAATACGTTTGTCAGCTTGTAGCCGTCTGACTTTGGAAAGATTGCTTTAAACATTGGTTGAGTGTCTAGAAAACCAGATATAATATTCCTAAAATCAACTGAATATTCATTTGCTGCATTTATTAACACACGGCAGTCAAAGGCTTTGCAGTTATGACCGATTAACAGCACAGGCTTTGTGCCAATAAATTTTCTGAATCCTTCCAGGGCAGCTTTGGTAGTGATTGCCTTCACATTTTTACGTTTGTGGGTGATTTCTGTTGCCCGGGAGTCAGTGGACGATTTTGGTAGGACATAGACATTGTACTCCCCCCTGTCACCAACTGCCCCTATTTGTGTTATTTCATTTTCGCTCCCTAGAAATATACAAAGGTAAATCACATTTCTAAATTACTACATAATTGTATGATAATTATTGCTGTATGCTACTGCATTAAAGTGAACATAATCAAACCCCTAGTGGGCTTATATAATTTTCAAAAAGTCTGTGATAGCACTAGCAAAAACATTGAATCTCTGTTTATTTGATACAGTGATTCTATTTAAAATTAACGGTGACCGTCATTGTTAAAATAAAATGGTGAAATTCATGGCCCAAAAGTTGCCGATGAATCACTGTTATTTTGAGGAAATGTTTTAACAGTGTGCCATATTTATCTTAAATAACAGTATGCAACAGAGCTGTTGTTAACACTTACCTCCAGTGGTCTCAAGGTCAAAAAAAATGTGTGCATAAGTCTTTTCAATCACAGGAACCTCTACAGCTTTGGGTATGGGGTCAGGAATTGATTCCACATCTTGTGCATCTGTGGATGTAAAATATGGTGTGCATGGAAAGAAGAATCTATGACCAGAATGGCCCAACAGCTGATTATACAGAGACAGGAGTCTGTTTGCAGTATATATGTATACATTTTAAATGCTTCTCCACAGAAATAGACAAATGTCAACGCCCATTAATAATGTTTCTGTTCTAATTTTGTTTTATGATTATTGGAACACACACATCGGAGGGAATATTTCCTAGGACACTCACCAGGGGGTGCTGCCAACCTTAGGTCGGATCTCAGTACCGGGAGCTTTAGCCTATTCCCCCCTGAACACCACAGGTGCTTGTTCCGGTACCGGTACCGGTAGTAGTGCAATACCTTATAAATGATATAATTGTTCGATAATACTGATATGATCATATGTGATACATGTACCTTATCATAAAATATTTTTTGGATGTCAACTGCTTGATGCTATAGTGTAACAAAGGTATTTCAAATAAAATGCAACATAAACCCTACAGGTGAGCAATTTTGATCTTAAAAATACCCAAGCTGGCCCCAACTCATCCTAGTGACATCGCTGGTATCTGAGGGGCCATGACCGCGTCACTTCCCCCGTATATTGGGGGGGGGGGGATTCCTACTCAGTACCCATCTGCACTTTTAATACCACAGCACCAAGTATACAGGAACTATTTTAACCAGCAACCTTTGAGGCCAGCGATGATGCTCGGGGACAGAGGTCGAGGTGGGGCCAGCTTGAAAAATACTCTCACAGAGAGAAGAAACAGCGTCAAAAGGGAGTCCAGGTTGCCTCCAGAATGACTCATGACCCATGACTCTCCCAGGCACAGTTTTTAACAAGACCTCAGCTTGGCGAGTGAGGAGGCTATACAGGGTATACATAGGAAGGTGTGCAACTAAAACTCTGCACCTATCCTTGGGGTCTAATAGAGGGTAATCCCGCAGAAAACTGAGAGTCATATACGATTCTGGTCAGAAGTGAATACTGCAGGAGCACTGAATGGTCCATAAATAATTTGGAAATGAGGCCAATATTATGAAAACCTACACACATGTTGCTGAATGTCTGCCAATTTCAATCAAATAATAGGAAAGGGATTCTCAGTGAGTTTCCATTTTTGTCAAAGGCTAGATTGGGAATCAGTGAAAATGCAATTTATTCAGTGCAAATTCAGGCAAAATTCATTGTGGTTTTACAACACAGACCAGTGTTCTGATTTTCCGTGGTCAGTAGCTAATTTTTGTGGGAAATGTTTTGAAGAAAGGATGTATCTTTCAGGTCAATGGTGATTTTCAGAAATTGTAAATGTCCTGGTTGCAGTTATCGGGTTTTCCGCTGTATTAAAGTATATAGTAGAAGCATTTCCTTCTCTGAGACCTTGGACGTGACCTAGACTCTGCATACCAGTAGTTCCAATGAAAGAACCTAGGGTGTACAGTGGCACCACCTAGGGACTGCTGTGAACACTACTGGTATGCAGAGTCTATTTGTCAGGTCCAATGATAGGTGCGGACTTTTAGTTGCACACCTTCCTATGTATACCCTGTATAGCCTCCTCACTCGCCAAGCTGAGTTCTTGTTAAAACCTGTGCTCCCAGGTGACACCCTTAGATTAGCAAGAGAGTCACCTAGGGCTGTGATAAAAATGGGCAACTAATTACTAGTATAAAGAGTTATGACATCCATTAACCTTTTCAGCCAAATTCTATCATCATCTGCCCTAGATAACCCGTTTTTATTCAGGCCGGTCAGTACTGGCACCCGGTCAGAGCTGGCACCCAGTCAGAGCTGGCACCCGGTCAGAGACAAAACCATTGGCCCAAGGTCGTGAGACACAGCCCTAGGCTCCCTCAGGCGGCCTGGATTCCCCTAAACAGGGGAGTCATTCTGGAGGCAACCTGGACTCCCTTTTTGACGCTGTTTCTTCTCTCTGTGCTGATGCCTTGTAGACATACCTGTGGAGGAGGGACTTGCAGGCCTATCTTGGTCCCAAGATGGTGGTGGCAATGTCTCTGACTGTTGAGCCTGGGGCTGCTGAGACGTGTCATGCTGTCGCCTGTCGCTGGATTGCTGGTCTACCGATTGCTGGTCTATCGATTGCTGGTCTACCGATTGCTGGTCTACCGATTGCTGGTCTACCGATTGCTGGTCTACCGATTGCTGGTCTATCGATTGCTGGTCTATCGATTGCTGGTCTACCGATTGTTGGTCTACCGATTGCTGGTCTACCGATTGCTGGTCTACCGATTGCTGGTCTACTGATTGCTGGTCTACCGATTGCTGGTCTACCGATTGCTGATCTATCGATTGCTGGTCTACCGATTGCTGGTCTACCGATTGCTGGTCTACCGATTGCTGGTCTACCGATTGCTGGTCTACCGATTGCTGGTCCCGACGAATTGGTTTTCCATGCTGTTGCTCAGCACCAGGTATACATTGAGCCTCACTGCCAAATGCCCGCTGAACAGGGGTCTGGGAGTCAGCACTCTGCTGTTTAAAACCTGTGTATGAGATGCAGAGTTTCAATTCAATTCAAACTTTTTTATTTTAACTGCAACAGACAGGAATAAATTCCTGTATTTTGTCTATTACAGCAATGCATAGATGGCTGTGTCTCACGACCTTGGGACAATGTTTTTGTCTCTGACCGGCTGCCGTCTCTGACCAGGTGTCAGAAAAAGGTGTTTTAAAAAGAATTATACTCATATATATAAGGATTTGGAAAAACGCTATGGCGGTTGTTCTATAATCATAGTTATAATTATAATTAGCCTCCTGCTGTTAGTATTTTGACCTTATCAAGCTAAGCCGGTCAGAGACGGCACCCAGTCAGAGACGGCACCCGGTCAGAGACGGCACCCGGTCAGAGACGGCACCCAGTCAGAGACGGCACCCGGTCAGAGACGGCACCCGGTCAGAGACGGCACCTGGTCAGAGACGGCACCCGGTCAGAGACAAAAACATTGTCCCAAGGTCGTGAGACACAGCCAGATATTCATTTCTTGATGATCTGCATGTTACAATATTCAAATGCATCTTATGTAGATGCTACTGTAGCTCGTAATCATATTCTTATAACACATTAACAAATAGTAAGGTGTGTTACGTCATGTCTATCATACTGTAAAGTGTTAGTACAACATATAATTTTATGAAGAACTTTTCTGGGAATAAGATGAGGTCGGGGGATCAGGGTTGCTTGGGCCAGGAGCAGTTTGCTATCATACACAATACAGAATGCCTCTCATTATTTGATAGCATTTGTAAACACAAGGAGAAACTAAATTCGGGATTTACAATTCAAAGCATTCTAATACAATACAATGAAACCAATTAGAAAAAAAATCAATTGGGGCACTCTTCAATTTGGCAGTGCTGTTGCCATAGCCAGCGCACCTCCCACCGGATCCCTATAAGACAGGTTTATAAGACAGGGGCTTATTCAAGGTGCTGTTTTATAACTTAGGGTATTCAAAGTGTAAAACACCCTTGCAATGTAAACTTATGAAAATTACCTTTGGGATGTGCAGTAACTTCAATGGGTGGTGCTTGGGCTTTATTGCGCCCCCTATCCTTATCTTGTTCTTGTTTCACCTTGCGCAGGAGGAACTCTGGGTTCCCAAGAAGCGCCAGTGCATCTTGAAAAGTAATCATAGAATTAAAGTTGCTGTACTACTGTGGTCCATGAGGACCAAAAAGAGACTTTAAAAAAAAAGTGATTTGAATTTTTTTTCTTGTTTTCCTTCAAAATGGTTGCTGTCACTTAACCAAAAAAGATCAAAACTTTGGCATTTCATTTTCTATTTGGACTAACCTTTTTTGTTTAAGTTAAGCAGGTTACTTTTGTTTTCAAATTTGTTGCTAGTGTAGGGGCCGGGTTTGCTTAGTATAAATGACTAGCTGGATCTTGGGCTACATGTCAGCTTTTACAGCTTGTAAATCGGACCATTATTAAGGTTTCTAGAGAGAAAAGGATTTTGCATAAACATTTTGAATAACATAACTCTAAATTGTACATAATACAATGTTTCAATAGGAATACATAGGAAGGCTCTATTGATTCAATGTAAATTCTCGCATTATACATATTTTTTATGAGATATGAAAAGTGCCCTCGGATATTCAGGCCTGCAACATGTAAGCCGGTCCTGCAAAATAACAGATCTGCAGAACCGAATGTCCTGCATAGCGAAACGAATTGCATGGAGACTGCATATAGGATCAGCCCAAAGTTGGGGGAGGCTTATGCAGGAGTTTTTAGATGTATACTACAGTACAAAAGCAGTGCCCTATTGGTTACCTCTGAGGGTGACAGCCTGGCCCACTGTGATGTTGAGTCTGGGGATGTCAGCTGGTGTGAGGCCCATCAGGACCTCCTCAGTGTCCACATCCTGCCTTACCAGAGCCTCAATCGTCTCCCGCGTCAAATCCGCCTTCTGCCGGCCATATCCCTGCACCTGGGGGTGTTACCAAACAAAATTTACGTTACGGAACATAATTACGTTATGACTAACGTTTTTAATTTTTTTATGTTATATGATATATATACACAATGTAATTTAGATGGCCATGGCTGACATTAATCTGATCTCAGTGCAAACTTACGTTAATAACAGCGTAAATGTCAAATTTACGCTGTTGTTTTCAAATTTGGCCCCCACCTGGCTCACAGAGTAGATTGGTGTTCACCCGCGTGTATTATACTACATGCAGGTAGCCAGCGTAGGCTCCAATGCGACCTGTCACTGGAGGAGTACTGTCATGTGGGCCTATGACATGCAGTCTACTAGGTGGCCTTTGGTAGACATTGTTTATTCCTATCCCTATTCTGGGAATGTGTATATATTGAATGCCGTTGTATAGGTAGGGGGGCCGGAATTGCCTCTCACCCCGCTGTCAAACTCGTGCATAATTTGGTTTTGTTTAGGAGCCAAATGGATATGGAGTGGTGAGATCCCAATGCAGTGGTGGCATCCATGGCAGTTTGGGGGACTAGTTACTGTAGGCTTCAATGGGGCAGGGTGCTAACAAGTGTATACAGCATATATCATTCTATTCAGTTCCTTTTTTAGATTCAGTGGAACTACCCTTTAAACGTCTCAGTAACTGTCTAATCCTAGGCTTCATGGACAACCCAATGTCAGGTCAACTAGCATAGATTTCTCTATTCTCAAACAATTCGTACCTCTGATATATGTAGCAGGTATACAGGGGAAAGTTTTTTTGATATGGGTGTATCATTGATTAGTTGTCATATGTTGTAGTGTTAGAGAATTAAAGCCTTTCCTAAGACATTTTCAGTTGGAGAGAGTATGAGTATTTTCTTTTTATGCCTCTACTACTCACTAGATGGCGGGGCAATTGGATCCCCCCCCCCCTTATTGTATAGGTAGAGTAAGGTCTCAGCGAAGGAAATCCTTCTACTGTATATTTTAATGTAGCGGAAAACGCAAAAACAGCTACCAGGACATTTACAATTTCTGAATATCACCCTTGACCTAAAAAATACATCTTTCCTACAAAACATTTTCAACAAAAATTAGCTACTGACCACGGCAAATTTGAGCACTGGTCTGTAGCGTAAGTAGTATAGTATGTATCGGAACGGGACTATAGTTAAGTACTGTTTATTACTCAATCGACATGCAGCCAATCAGAGGCCTCCATTTGGTCACGTGACCCGTTGCCATGGTAACGTGACCTACTTAGGGCTCTCAGCCAATCAGAAGCCAGCATTCTGGGTGACCTACTGACCTACTTAGAAGCTCTCAGCCAATCAGAGGCCGGCATTCTGGTAACCATGGTAACGTGACCTACTTACGTCACGTGACCTACTTAGGCTCAGCCAATCAGAAGCCGGCATTCTGGTAACTAGGGTAACGTGACCTACTTAGGGTTTGTTTGTAAACAACACCACGTGGCTTTCTTGTTTGTAAACAACACCACGTGACACGTGACTGTTTGTAAACAAACAAACAAAAAAAAGTTATGTAACTTATATATAGAAATAAAAACACAACAAGATAATTTCTTTTCTTTTCATTTTATTCTTTATTTTCATTTCAATCAGAAAAAACACACAAGTTTATGCTTTTTTAGCTTGCTTCTTCGATTTGCAGCAACTCAACAGGCCGCAAAGTCTCACGCCGCCGTCACTCGCACCACCGCACCCCGGACGACTTTTCTCCAATAGACATTGCACGACTTTGGATAAATCCAACACCATTTCGGCAAGGCAGAGAATCTTTGCCTCCATGAAACGGCCGCCATCGCAACAACCCGTCACAACAGCATCATCGATAGCTTCTGACTCACGACCCGGTCGCTCAGCTTTGGGATTTTGCTCATGCGCATGACGCACTTCTTGGGGTTTCTTGTTCGACATGCTTCAATTAGGAAATGAACGCAATGAGGTCCACAGGTGTCAGCAGAAGTGTCTTGTAGTTGAATGCGGTTTCTTTGCCACTTGAACGGAGCAGAGCGTTCCACGAAAGACAAGAACTCCGCACTCAGCGGCGGTAAGCCGAAGGAATCAAAGTAGTACACTTCACCCGTGCTCGACACGTAAAACGCCACCCAATGCTGACCTGGTAAATGTTGCGGATCTGTGTTGCTCACGAAACAAGTGTCTTTGATAGGGTGCTTCGGAATAGTGTCACAAGAGAAAACGCCCAGGAAACGATGTTTTGTGTGAACGTTTTCCTTCAACACTCTGCTTATTTCAAGCGTGTTCATACGATACGCCAAGTACCGCCGTCTTGTCTTCAGTTCATGTGGTAGTCGGTGACGGGGTGTCGATCTCGGGTCAGCTCGACGACGTTGTCGTACACCAAGTAGAGTAGCACCGTTGTTGTCGCTTGTAGCGCCGAGCGGAAACTGACTTCCACCCTCAGCTGACCCGCTCTTATAAGGTTCACGCGACACCCGTCGTGCGATCTGTCTGGGGTTAAGTCGAGGGGGAACACCGTGTAACCGTTCAGGAATTGTTCGTATGAAATACCGCAGGAGCGCGCGCCCTCGTACATCCCCGTTTCCGTGTGTAGCGCCAAGTACTCTCTCACGGCCGCTTTGGTCTTAAAGTCGGGCACGTAGGCGTCGTTCGGCACTTTCTGATCGTTCACTATCACTTGAAGCGAGCTGATGTCGTAATGCTTCATCTCGAACGGGTTCTTGGTGTAGCTACCGTTGAAGGCGTCGTGGTCAAGGAAGCAAATCATCATCGACTTGGGAAGCTGGCCTGTGTTGGAGTGCGTGTAGCTGTGATCTCTGTTACCTTGAGGGATGGCGTAGGTCGTCACCTCCACTCTGTTCACCGGGTAGTCGAAGGGCCCGTGTTCTATCACCGCTCTCTCGTGCGTTTCCGCTACAGCGTCCGCCACCAGCACGCGTCGCACGTAGAGCTTTGCTTTGTAGATCTTCAAGCTGTAGCCTCCGTCAGCGGCGCACATCAGATAGAAAGAGGGCGCCGCTTGTTTCAGAGTGAGATTGATTTCTGTCTCTCCAACGATGAGCTTCGGTTGATGAGCCAGGTCAAAGTGCAGTCGCGCCATCAGCGAAAAGCGCTTGTTGGAGATTAGCTTCTTGCGCGCTTTGTACCCCGCATTCGCGTCAGTCAACGTGTCAAACTGACCGGGCGTATCTTCATGCCACCCCTGGGCGCTCATGACGCCGTCCTTCACGTCTTTGTTGTAGTTGAGTAACCCTTCCAAGTAAGCTCGGTAAGGGTAGGTCTCGGTGTTGCCAGACACTTTGAAACCGCCGATGGAGACTTGGACGTCTTTGAAGAGCGAGTGAGCCAAGTTGTTCACCGGAGCTACCGCGTCGGTGTCCTCGATCGCCGCTCCGTCCTTTAGCACTTGACATTCCAGATGAAGGTAATTCTCGTTCAGGTCTGTGTACTCTTGCGACTTGTTGATGGTGAAATTTATGTTACCTCCATCCTCTAAAGAGTTTTTTGTTTCTATCCCCAGGAAAGACGACTTTAAGATAGTAGTCTGAGTCGGCGCTACGGTGTGCAGGTCGAGCTCAGAGAGCGCGCACTCGTTACTGCTCTCGTGTACGTAAGCCATTGTGTTCTCTCTTCATGCGGCTGACAGACTGACGCCGGCCGCCTCCAGTCTTTTTATTTATACCTGAACGCCTAGGCGCTTACCGGTCGAATACATCCCCTCTACGTCTCTTGCAAGAGCCACCGCCCGTCTGAGGAGAATGCCGGCGACGTTTCGACCCTTTCTTAGACGCGACAGGCGTCTTTCCTCCCGAGAACGCCGTACTCGCCAGTCTCTTCAGAGCGCCTGCGCCTCGGTCTTTCACGCTGCTCTTTAAAGTCCGACCCGCCAGCACATCTTTAGCTACGCCCACACCGGCACGGAGCAGCGTTTTTCCCACCGACTTCAATAGCGGGGTAGCCGAGCGCATCAGACCTAACAGAGCGCCGCCTAAACCGTGCCCGCTCTGGAAAGAGCGCCCGCTGTACACGTTGACGCCGTTGCCCAGCTGCGCGTTGTAGTAATCGCTGTACCCTCTGCCGACGGTGCGCCTGGGTGGAAAGTACGGAACGCGTTGACGCATCATTTTTCTCTCTTTCAGCGCTCAATAGGTCTCAGATGAAGTGTCACGGTCACCTCGCCTCTACCGAATGGGATGGAATGACCGGATCGGTCTCTTAAATAGATGCCGACCTCGGTAAACCTCTTGGATTTCAAGGGGAAATAATCCAAATGGGGAAAACTGATAGCTTGCACGCCACCTCGACGCTTTCCGCCTCTGTCCACCGCCACGCAGCGCAACAGCGGCACTTGCATGTCGCCCACACGTCTCTCCTGGATCATGTCGGTGTATATGTACACAGAGTGCACGTCCCCGTAAACATCCATCGAGTAGGCGCCGGTAGTCGGCGACGCGAAACACGTCTTCTCTCCGAAGCCTAGAACGCATGCGAGATGCTGACTCAGCAGGACAGCACAGTGTCTCGGCGGTTTGATGGTGACGCGTTTCGTCTTGGCGTCGTACGATAAGATCCGCATCGGTTTGAGCAAGAAGCTGTCACCCTCTAGTCTGTCATCTCGCAACGTCTCACTCAAGCGCTCGATTAGGGTGTGGTTGCTTCCGGTGAAAATAGGAGGTATCTCGAATATGTTTGGCATGAAACTGCGCACTCCCATGTCCTTCTCCATCTTTTCGATCATCTGTCTTGCTTGATGGCTGATCGTCTTCTTCTTCACCGCCGGGGACAAGAACTGCTTGTATACGGCATTCGTCTGTCTCAAGTCGACCTCTCTCTTGAACCTTTTTGTTTCCGGTTTCAATTGCTGCTCTTCCGACGTGTCTGATATCTCTTCCACCGTTACATAGCTCGCTTCCTTCCAGTTCAGCGGGAATTTTGAGCTGAACGTTAGCTTGCTCAGACCGTTCGCGTTTTTCATTCTCTTCCAGTCTACCTGTGGTTTTTTTCCTTCGGAGAATTTAGTTTCTTTTAAAACCTGGATCGCCTCCTCTAGCGAACCTTTGGTGCGCAGAGGAACAACGATGATCAAGTCGTCGTCGTGCACGTTAGTCCATTCTGTAGGGAGGATGATCTCAGTCAGAGCCGCTTCGTACGCTTCGGGCAGAAGGAGCGGCGAGTCGAAGTGAGTTCGGAAAGACGTCAAGCTGTTGTCAGGATAATACTCCATAGAGCTGTTGCTAGGTAGAGTGATGTTCATTTTTTTTTTTTTTTTTTTTTTTTTTTCCTACGTTATTTTTTTGACGGGGATCCACTCGTTGAACTTGTCGTCGTAACCTAACCAACGTACGAAAGCTAACTCTTTACCGTCGACGGTCTTGCGGCGCAACACCTCGTCTATCAGGTAGTTGTTGTCGTAACGACTCTTGTACACCTTCTGAACCTCTTCCGGGTAGAAGACGCCTTTTATCTCCTCGCCCTTGTCGTCTTTCAGCTCGAACCCTCTGCTTCCCAACGTCTTAGCAACGTCGACCACTTCCTCGCGCCAGTTTCCCCCGTACCCTTTGTCGAAGGCGCCTTTAGTTCTCAACATCCTCACTCTGTCACCCGGAGCGATGACGTCGACGGCGGACGTCTTTGTTTTTTTCTTCTTTTTCCATATTTCGTCGATTTGTTTGTTAGTTGGGAGATCTTGTCGGTAGAAAACTGTTTCGCTGTTTTCCGAGCTGACTTGAGCCGGCGCCATTTTCAACGTCTTGTGGTGAGTGCGATTGTAAGAAGACACTACATGGTGCAGTACGTCTACGTAGCGATACGTGCGCTTGTGTGTGAAATAACGCCACAGCTTCTCCTTCAGACTGCGGTTCAAGCGCTCCACTAGACTAGCTTTGATGTCGTCGTTCTCGCCAGTGAAGAACTCTATGCCCTCGCTCTTCAAGTGATCTTGAAAGATCTTGTTCAAAAACTCTTTCCCCTTGTCTGTCTGAACAGTGCGCGGTCGTCTCTCGCCAGTGCCTGTCATCTCTCGGAAGGCCTCGGTGACATCAGCGCCGCTCTTGGATTTAATGGAAACGGCCCACGCGTACCTAGAGAAAACGTCGATCGCCGTCACCACGTACCGGAAGCGGTCGTTGTGAGACGCCAAAGCTTGCATGTCCATCAGATCTATCTGCCACTGCTGATCGATTGCGCCGGTTATAGTCTTGTTCCTTGCGAATTTTCTCCGAATGGGTTTATGTTTAGTGTAGGCGTCCAGCGACACTAAAGCATCTCGGATGACGGCCGGGTTCAGGTGGCGAAAATGATGTTTCTGGAGTTTAGTCACGCTAGTGAAACTGGAGGGCGCTTTGACGTCGGTATATCTAGCTACTACGCGCTTCTTTTCTTTTTCCTTCTTGGTCAGTCTCTTCACTGGTTTGCCCATGGTGGGCTTGTTGAGGGCGTGAACGACGAGCTCGCCGCTAGGCGGTTGCGCCCTTTCCTTTTCTTACGCGGCACGCTCCTATAGGAAGTCGGAGTTTGGAAAAGTTCACGGTCGTCCTCCTCGTCTTCAGAGGATTGATCGTCCACCACCTGGAGAGAAGAGTCTGCTGCTGCTACTGCTGCTGCTGCTGCTGCTGCTTCTCCTTCTTCCGAGTCGAAGCTCGGTCGTTTCCGACCTCTGTCAGCAAGCCGTGTGTCCAAACTTTGGCCAGGTCCGCTCGCTTTATACAGATGGTTTCCGATCAAGGAGTCTGTGGGAACTGCTTCGCGCAGCGCTTTCGTGAACGGCGAGTAGCCCGCCGGTCTGGGCGCCGTCTTCATGAACCTGGCGGCGTCGTTCAGTAAGTCCACTATGTTGATGCGACGCTCAGGTGGTATTCTCCGACCCGACATCTCGCGCACCGCACCGTCCTCGTTCCACTTGATCACACCGGATTTCTCCAATTGTTTGTACAGCGCCACGGTCCGAGTGCGATTCCTCTTGGGAACTTGGTTCACCAACCGCTCGAGTAGGGACGCGCTGGCCTCTTCAGCAGACTGACGGAGGTGAGCCGGGGGCGAAGAAGAGTAGGACGAAGAGATGTTGCTGTTGTGGGGATTCGCGAGAAAAAATTGCAATCTATTCAACAACCTTCGGTATTTCAACATTTTCTCGCGCGATTCCAAAGTGGGGTCGTTCAACACTAAATCCAAGTCCCTGTAGATAAACTGTAGCACCTGGTGCAAGGCCGCGTCGGGATGAAGGGACTGTTCTGCCTGCTTGTGGTAATAGGCCATGTCGGCAGGTAGGCGGGCGGCGGTGGCAGGAGCGGAACTCTCGTTCTTTTCAGTGCGCTCATCAGGAAGAGGAGGAAGGTTTGGAGCAGTAGAAGTACTAGCAGCAGCGACTGCAGTAGTAGCAGCGCTAGTAGTAGCAGCAGCAGCGGGCACATGATGAAGTAGACCTGCTCGTGATGATTTGTAGAGCGTCTCAGGATCCACGAGCGCTAAACGTTTGTAGTGTTGTTGCTGCTCTGAGTCCGTCATGGGGACGACGGTGGCAATGACGCTGGTGGTGGCGGTAGTGGTGGTGGTGGTGGTGGTGGTGGTGCTGTCGGCGAGTAGGTGTCGAATGAGGTGTCTCATATACGGAGAATGCTCTTTATAAGCGGTAAGGCCATCCCTATGAGAGCCGGAATGAGGAAACCTCCCTCTTGTACCAAGACGCGTCTCTTTTTTTTGATGGGCGTAGATTTTTTGCCGACCTCCCTCAACACGTCAGCCGATTCTCGAAGCTTGTCCAGTTGTTTGTCGCTGAGCGGGATGTTCCCTACCAGTAAATTGTGACAGATCTCACTTAACGCTGCGATCAGATCGTCGCTTCCAGAGTCTATTAGATGCGAGCAGTCCTTTGGCGAGCACTTAGCTAAGTGCTTGAGAGTACCAAAGTGTCTTTCGAGTAGATGAGAAGACATTTTTTTTGCTACTGCTTTCTCTTGTTCTTTTTTTTGTCTAGCGGTACGAACACTAGCTGAGAGTGTATGGACGTCAAAGAGGAGCGTATTCTCAGATCGTCAGGTGTTGACTGCTTGAAGTCCAGAAGGAGGTATGAGTGAGGTCGCTTGAGTTCATGGGTAAATATACTAGAGAGGGCCGCCGCGTTGGACGGAAACACCTGGCGAGACAGACTAGCTATTTGCCCCATGTCGCGCGGGTTCTTGAAAACGATCATGTAGTGAGCGTTCAGACTCATAGTTCGAAAGTCGGGTGATTTCTGGAATAGGTTCTGAGTGATGTATATGACGCTCACGTTCCAGTGATGCGAGTATTTAGTAAAGATGTCGGCTACCACTTGCTGATTGGAACTGCTCATCAGATCGTCCAATATCAGTAGAGTGTGGGGTCGTAAAGCGTCTTCTGCTACTTCCACGTCTCCCGCTATAGACTCTTTGCTAGGAAGACCTTCTCTGAATTCCACACCGTACTGATTTTGCATTTTTTCAAACAGAGGTTGCCACTCGCCGTAATGGTAAAAAGTCTTTTCCACCGGCGGCGTGACCAAATTGTTCACGTCGCTCAGAAATTGATCCACCAAGCGCGATTTTCCACAACCCGACGGACCGCTAATGATACAACTAAAGGGTCCTTGTAGTCGAGCGTCGAAATGAATTTCTGTGAAGAGTTTGCTTTTACTACTGGACATTTTTTTTTGTTTTTTTTTCAGGACGCGTCAGAGAGCGGTTGTGTGTCTGACTGTCTGCTGTGTTTCTCACTCGAACGGTCGGTAGTGAATGGTTGTGGAGAAAAGTCAGCCGACCTTTTTATTGATACCGGCCGGTGTCACAGTAGCGGCGGCAGAAGTGACTTTTTTTTGCGATAAAATTCTATTTTCACTCAATAGTCATAAATGTTTGTATCAGACTCCAGAGGAGTCTGATACAAATATTTATTTTTTTTAAAAAAAGAAGAAGAGAAGGAGGAGGAGGAGGAGGAGGAGGAGGAGGAGGAGGAGGAGATTAATTTTTTTTTTTTTTTTTTTTTTTTTTTTTTTTTTTTTTGATCATTTAGGCAAAGCTCGTCGCTTTGCCGTTTTTTTTTCTATTTCTGTGTTGTGACACGATCGTCTCGAAAAAAGCAATAAGGCGTGTGAGCGCGGCGGTGACAAATACATATTGGAGCGTATGGTTTAAAATAGTGCGTCCCTATCTTCTTCAATTCGGCTGCGTTGCAATATGCGGGATAACAAGTGACGACGTCGAAACGTTTAGAGACCGTGTTCACGTCGGCCACAACGCGCGCCCACCGAGTGGGAGCTGCAGTCGCTCCCAAGAAACCGATCGGCTTGTCGAATCGTTTCATAGCACTTATTCTCACTTTATAAGAGGAGGCAGGGTGAGGAGAGTAGCGGCGCTCTTTCTTTTCATGAAACGCCCAACGAGTGGGGGCGCTGAGAGCAGCTGTTATGCAATAGTAGAGTAAATGCTGTTCTGAGAAGACGGCTCTCGGCCATGTCGCTACGTTTTCCTTTTCCGCTCTTGTATAACGACGATGGCGCTCAGCTTTGCATTTCTCGAGAATTCGGTACGCCTCAAGAGAAGCGTGAACCTCAACTACGTGACGCTCTCTCCTTTGAGATAAAAAAATAGCCGGGCAGTTGAGGAGAGCGCTTTGTTCGCGCGACCGTCTTTTAGAAACTCGCGCCCTCTGCAGCGCCATATTTCTTTCCTCCGAAACAAAAAAGACTGAGTGAAAATAAAAATTTAAGAAAACAAAAAGCTCAAAGAAAAAAAATAAGCAATAAGCAGACTCAGCTCGAAATTCCCTGCTGGCGTGATGGCGGTGACTGCAGGCGGTGGCGGCGGTCGGCTGGCTGGCGGTGGCGGTGTCGGCGGCGATGGTAGAAGGGTGTGTGGAAAGAGAGACGCATCTCAGTCTTTTATAGGAGCGGCGAGTCTGACATTTTCAGCTGTCGCATGCTGACCTGCTGCTATCATAAGAGAAACAAAAGCCCTAATCACACTTTTCAGCTGGATCCTTCCACCCCGCCAGACATGGATCCCAGATGGGAAGGCGGTTTAAAATTAAATCCGTGTACCGACTGTCATACAATAGGGTAATTAGTTGAACGCGTGTTACCTGTATAAAGGATTAACGGGTCATGGGCTCAGCGTGTGTATAGAAAAACAACTACAGGTAGCGTGAACAAAGCGACCCCCTCCCTTTCTGTCACTCTGTCTGTGACTAGAGGGTGCGCGTGTGGTAAGCGGCTTATATCTAAAGAAAAAAACAAATCACCCTCGCCTGTCATCAGCAGACAGCCGGCCGGCGGCTGGAAAATGCGATTAGAGGGATGATGAGCCACGTAGTAAGCGACTTAAGGCTGATCTAAAGACCTGCCGTGAAGGGGCAGCTGGCCGGTGGCTTGAAAAAAGGCGGGGCGTAAGGGTATATAAGGGGAGTGAAACCACATTCAGCATCGTCATCATCGTTCACGCTACTACTACTACTACTACTACCACCACCAGCACCGCGCCTCAATTTGCAGATCCTCGTGATGGAAAGTTGCTACCGTGACATGAAGCGGAATGACGAAGCGGCGCGCGAATGTGAAGCTGATGCTGTAGCCTCTGCTACTGCTGCTGCTAGTGCTGCTCAGCGTGCTACTGCTGCATTTACTGCGGCTGTTAGTGACGCGGGTCATCACGTTGTTGTTGTTGCCGCTGCGGCTGTGACTGCTGCTGTTGCTGCCGCCGATGCAGCTACTCATGCCACCGATGCCGACGCTGCTGCTGCTGATGCTGTTGCGGCTGCCGATGACGCCGCTGATAACGCTACTAGTGCCCGCTCTGCCGCCCTTGCTACTGTCGCTGCTGCTGTTGTTGCTAATGCTCACGCTACTGCTGCTGCCGCTGCTGCTACTGCTGCTACCGCTGCTGCCGAGGCTGCTGCCGCTGCTGCCGATGCTGCTGCCGATGCTGCCGATGCTGCTGCCGATGCTGATGTTAGCAGTCGCGTCGACAAAGAATCGTCATTTGTCACTCTTAAAGCCGCTCCAGTGGAACGCGCGACGGGTAGTAGGGCTACCAACGCGACGGCCGGATGGTGCAAATGGTGTCGTCGCTTCTGCTCGTGCGCTTGCTTTTCTTCCGGTCCTACCTGCTGCTGCTACGGTATGATAGTGTTATAGTGTTTGAATGAGAACGCGCGTAGTTACACATAGACGCTGTTACAGATGTGCTTTTTTATTCGAAAATATAATTTTAACATAAGATGGAACTTGTTGTGTTTTTTTCTATATATACGTTGTTTGTTTACAAACAGTCACGTGTCACGTGGTGTTGTTTACAAACAAGAGAGCCACGTGGTGTTGTTTACAAACAAACCCTAAGTAGGTCACGTTACCCTAGTTACCAGAATGCCGGCTTCTGATTGGCTGAGCCTAAGTAGGTCACGTGACGTAAGTAGGTCACGTTACCATAGTTACCAGAATGCCAGCCTCTCATTGGCTGAGAGCTTCTAAGTAGGTCAGTAGGTCACCCAGAATGCTGGCTTCTGATTGGCTGAGAGCCCTAAGTAGGTCACGTTACCATGGCAACGGGTCACGTGACCAAATGGAGGCCTCTGATTGGCTGCATGTCGATTGAGTAATAAACAGTACTTAACTATAGTCCCGTTCCGATACATACTATACTACTAGCGTAAAACCACCTGAATTTCGTCTGAATTTGCACTGAATAATTTGCATTTTCACTGATCCCCAATCTAGCCTTTGAAAAAAATGTAAACTCACTGAGAATCCCTTTCCTATTATTTGATTGAAATTGGCAGACATTCAGCAGCATGTGTACAAGTTTTCATAATATTGGCATCATTTCCAACTTAATTATGGACCATTCAGTGCCCCTGCAGTATTCACTTCTGACCAGAATCGTATATGACTTACAGTTTTCTGCGGGATTACCCTCACTGAGACCTAAGGGGGGCCCATGCCGTGGCCCCACCCTGATGGCAAATGCATGCGTAACATTGTCCTGGCCTGCAGCCAAATGGATGTTCAGTGGTGTGAGAGCCATCAAGTGGTGACACCACTGCCCAGCAGGGGAACTAGCTATAATAGAACATAGTGGCATGGTGTGCTCATTAGACACAATCTAAAATATTCTTTTCACACACAAGCACTGGTGCTCCCATATGCACCACTTGATATCTTTATTAATAATTTACCATTCTATTCGTTTTCCATTATAGATTCAGTATAACTTCTCTTAAAATGTTGCAGTAGCAGTTCAAAGTTGACTAATTTTTGACTCCCTGGACAACCCAATGTCACCTCAACTAGCATGAATTTCCCTATTCACATGCAGTGATATTCCTCTAACAGGTGTCAGTCTTTAAGGGTTAAGTCTTTTTGATGCAGATGTATCATTGACTTCCTGCCACATGTGGTATTATTAGAGTATTATGACATTCTGTCAGACAGGGCAAGTTCAAGAGTCAACAGATCAGTGGACAATGTTACGCATGCATCTAACACCAGGCGGAGCGGCGGTGTTGCCCCCCCCTGCTCACCACCAGGATAGACACCCACAAAATAATTACGATGAGGTTTATTTCTAATTGCCTGTGGGGAGGAAGTCATACGGTAGTAGATAACGTCACATGGTACTAGATAACGTCATATGGTACTGGATAACGTTATATGGTGCTAGATATCGTCACATGGTTCAAGATAATGTCATATGGTACTAGATAACATACATAATAGCGGTCTCGTTGCAAGGTTTCATGGTAAAACCAGTAGAATCCTGAAGTTATAGAATCGAATTTGTACCAATATAATTCAGTAGATATTGGTACCAATAGAATCTAAAAGGTATTAACAAAACCCAATAGGTACATATAGAACCCAAAGCATATCTGATCAGAAATCTAGAAATGTCAATATACTGACTTTGGGTGTATAGATAGCATCCCTACTCGCATGTCACATGTCAAGGACCATGTACCCCAATGTTCCGTGGTCTAGTACCATGTACCCCCATGTCACATGTCTGGGACCATGTACTCCCATGGCACATGTCTGGAATCATGTACCCCTATGTCATAGGGTCTAGTCCTACTCTAGTATCATGAAGCCCAGTACAAGAAAATGTCACATGTACAAGATAAAGTCACATGGTGCTAGGTAATATCATATGGTACAAGATGATGTCATGTGGTACTAGATAACGTCACATGGTGCTAGATAACGTCACATGGGACTAGATAACATTACATGGTACTAGACAACATCACATGGTGCTTAATTGATGTAAAGATCAGAATCAAGAAAATGTCAATGTATCGATTCTGGGTGTATCAACGACATCCCTACCCCCATCTCACATGTCTTGGACCATGCACCCCTATGTCACGTGGTCTAGTACTATGTACCCCCATGTCACATGTCTAAAACCATGTACCCCTATGTCATATATTCTAGTCTTACTCTAGTATCATGAAGCCCAGTACAAGATAATGTCAATTTTACAAGATAACACCACATGGTACTAGATAACGTCACATGGTACAAGATCATGTCACATGGTACTATATAATGTCACATGGTTCAAGATAACGTCATATGGTACTAGATAACATCACATCGTACTAGATAACGTCATATGGTAATAGATAACATCACATGGTACTAGATAACTTCATATGGTACTAGATAACGTCACTTGGTATTAGATAACGTCATAGGCCAAGGTACTAGATAACGTCATATGGTACTAGATAACGTCATATGGTGCTAGATAACGTGACATGTTTCAAGGTAATGTCATATGGTACTAGATAACATACATATTAACAATCTTGTTGCAAGGTTTCACCGTAAAACCAGTAGAATCATAAAGTTATAGCATCCGATATTTACCAATATAATTCAATAGATATTGGTACCAATAGAATTCAAAAGGTATCAATAAAATAGGTACATATAGAATCCAAAGTATAACTGATCAATAATCTAAATATGTCAATATACCAACTTTGGGGGTATAGATGGCATCCCTACTCGCATGTCACATGTCTGGGACCATGTACCCCAAAGTCACATGGTCTAGTACCATGTACCCCCATGTCACATGTCTGGTACCATGTACCCCCATGTCACATGTCTGGGACCATGTACCCCTATGTCACGTGGTCTAGTACTATGTACCCCTATGTCACATGTCTTGGACCATGTTCCCCCATGTCACATGGTCTAGTCTTACTCTAGTATCATTGAGCCCAGTACAAGATAATGTCACATTTACAAGATAACACCACATGGTACTAGATAACGTCACATGGTACTAGATAACATCATATGGTACAAGATCATGTCGCATGGTACTAGATAACGTCACATGGTTCAAGATAACTTTATATGGTACTAGATAACGTCACATGGTACTAGATAACGTCATATGGCCACGGTACTAGATAACGTCATATAACATGACATGGTTCAAGATAACGTCATATGGTACTAGATAACGTCACATGGTACTAGATAACGTCATATGGTACTAGATAACGTCATATGGTGCTAGATAATGTGACATGGTTCAAGATAACGTCATAGGGTACTAGATAACATACATAATAATGATCTCGTTCCAAGGTTTCACGGTAAAACCAGTAGAATCCTGAAGTTATAGAATCCAATATTTACCAATATAATTCAATAGATATTGGTACCAATAGAATCCAAAATGTATCAATAGAATCCAATAGGTACTTATAGAACCCAAAGGGTGACTGATCCAATCGGATTCTATTGGTACCAATGGAGATGGTCGGAATGGAGATTGTCAGAAAGGAGATCATCAGAACGGAGATCGTCTGCAGAACAGAGATCATCTGCAGAAGGGAGGTACCATATTGACCTAATAGAATTCTGTACGTACCAATAGAAGCCCATTAGTACCAATATCCAATATGTAGCACTTACTTCCAAGTTGTACTATAAGAGTAAAGTAGATTCCCTCCTGTCATAATGTTCTAAAACGTTTTACTTCCAAGTTATAGTATAAGGGTAAAGTAGATTCCCTACTGCCATAACGTTCTAAAACGTTTTATTTCCAAGTTGTAGTATAAGAGTAAAGTAGATTCCCTCCTGCCATAATGTTCTAAAACGTTTTATTTCCAAGTAGTAGTATAAGAGTACAGTAGATTCCCTACTGCCATAACGTTCTAAAACGTTTTACTTACAAGTTTTAGTATAAAAAACGTATCAAAACGTTATAATGCCATCTTATGCATATCACAGGCAGAAGTGCCAAGTCCTGCTAATGTGTATTTGGAAAAAATGCTAATTAGCATGAAATTCATGATATCATATGAAATAACTGACAAAATCTTGAGATAATACTCAACTAGAAGCAATCAACTGTACCAACAACTCAAAATAATTTGAATTGAGCAATTATATCATCCCAAGATATGCTACTATATTCACCATATTATTTCAAAAATTGTAAAATTAGGATATTATCGATTTTCAAGGTTAATTACTTCTAATCAAGCATTAAGTTATAAAGTATATAAAGGCAGTAATCATTGTACTTTTTATCATACATTTACATTATAAAAGAAATAGTAACAATCCAATATAATCTAGGCCTTATAGATTGCATTAAAAGGCTAGAAATATGTGAAAAGCACTGGCGTTTGGGGCCATCATCTATCCAAAACCCTGGCTTTTGGAGGGCCCTTTTTACACCCCACATCAGTACGTTCTGGGGGGCCCCTGGCATAAAGCACTGGCGTTTGGAGGGCCATTTCTACACCCCACATCAGTACGTTCTGGGGGTCCTCTGACACAAAGCACTGGCGTTTGGAGGGCCGTTTTTACACCCCACATCAGTACGCTATGGTTGTGCTAAGGATATTATAAGTATGACCAGTACAAACCGCTCATAGCATAGATAGGATGAGGGGCGGGGAAAGAAAGGGACGGGAGGGGAAGGAAGGGGAAGGAAGGGGGGGGGGGGTGTATACATGGTCATGGTATTGGTTAGATGGACGTCAAGTTACTGGTGACATGGGAGTGAGCCGGTCATCCTTTCCTATGGGCATGACCAGTACAAACTGCTCATAGTGGCATATCGGGCCATCGTCAATAAGCATTGGACTAATATCTGAGATTTGATATGCACAAAAGTAAGTAACACTACAATCGGCGATTAGGTGTGTAGTTTGGGTTTATTGTACATTAGGTATGCGATGGTATGCACCTCGTACCCTACCCAGCTCTCTCTGAGTAGCTGGAGTGGCTAGTAGCGCGTGCCCCTTATATACAATAGGGTGGTGCAGCGCCACTGGTGGCAGGTGTAGGTGTAGGGGAGGGGAAGGAAAGAAGGGGAAGGAAGGGGAAGTAGTATATGGATGACCGTCAAGTTACTGGTGACAAGGGAGTGACCCGGTCATCCTTTCCTATGGGCATGACCAGTACAAACCGATCATAGCTTCGATAGGATGACCGCCTAAAGTGTATGACTGAAGTGAAAAAAACTGCTTATTTAGGGCAGATGGAGAGAGAAATTTCAGGATAACTATCATTAAAACACAGGGGGTTGGGGAGAGGAGGAGAGGGGAGGGGAGGGGAGGGGAGGGGAGGGGAGGGGAGGGGAGGGGAGGGGAGGGGAGGGGAGGGGAGGGGAGGGGAGGGGAGGGAAAGGGAGGGGAATGGAGGGGAGGGGCAGGGGAGGGGAGGGGAGGGAAAGGGAGGGGAGGGAAAGGGAGGGGAGGGGAAGGTGAGGGGAGGGAAGGGAAAGGGACGGGAGGTGAGGGGTGAGGGGAGGGGAGGGGAAGGGAAGGGAGGGGAGGGGAGGAGGGGAGGGGAGGAGAGGAGGGGAGGGGGAGGAGTATACATGGTCATCCTATTGGTTGGATGACCGTCAAGTCACTGGTGACAAGGGAGTGAACCGGTCATCCTTTCCTATTGGCATGACCCTGGCTTCCGGTCATCCTACCTCTCACGGGCCCAATCAGACATACCTATGCTTGGAGAGTGACTATACTACTAATAGAGAGGAACAGGGTGTGCAGCTAGTCCAAACTGGGTGAAATTAGGTCAGCTTGACACCAAACATTGCACTGTCCATATGATCCTGTAGATGGCGCTACCGTATAATTGCATAAAGTAGATGCTGTGGCAGTGCCATCAGGGCTCATGCCCAAATATGGGCAACAGGGAATTTGTAAACACAACAGCATGCATGGGTCAAATTGAATGAAATCTAGGAATAAGGCAGTTTACCAATGGTTCTGTTGCATGCTAAGCTTATTTAGGATTGTTATAAAGGTTGTCAGATGGTTGTCATGGTTGATGAAGGTGATAGGCCGTAGGGTAAGCCACTGAAATGTGAAGTTTCGTTCCAGTGATGGGGGCACTACTTTTTGAAGGTGGATTCATATAGCTATTGCCCATACCAATCTGAGAAAAAAAGTTCTTTTCTCAAAATCCTGCAGTTTTCTCGTACGGTGAGGTCAAAGGTCAAGGTCACACAAAAAGAGGGTCGGGCCAGAAAATATACTTATCTCGTAACTGCTCATTTAATATATATCTGACAGGGCTAATATTTTACATCAAGATAGACCCATATAAGACCTTATTCCATGAAAAAGGAAAATGACCTTGGCCAAGGTCAAGGTCACTGTTTTCAAGGTCAAACATTGAAATTTGGACAAAAATGGCTCTTATGCTTGCTTTCAATAGCTCTGGTGACCTGGAGGATTAGCCTAAGTATCACATTTGCTGTTTAAATGATGCTGAGATGTCATAGAGACATTTTCTATCTGGAATTTGTGAGAAATGTCTGGTGTTTCCATGGCAACCGGTAATCATCTCTTTTTTTAAATATAATTAATGGGTGAAATGAGAAATCACTCATGGTGATCTCTAGAGCTTAATAGTAATAAACTCACTTAGATATCTGGCATATTTGTAGAGTCTGATGAGTGTTATGTATTGAGTCCTTAATATGACCTCTACCAAGGTCAAGGTCATTGGGTCAAGGTCAAATATAGGCATTTTGGCATATTTTGACATATTTGGTATATATAGTTATACATGGTGTAGTAAGAATGCAATTTATATATGGCCATTAGTTGTTTGAGGTAGTTTTGTATAGCCAATGGCACTAACAACCATAGGCCAAAAGTTCTCCACTCATAAAATTGTACTTTTGTAATGGGATTAGGTCAAAGGTCAAGGTCACTCAAAAAGAGGGTAGAGTCAGAAAATTGACTTCTCATAACTGCTCATTTGATATAAATTAGGCAGGGCTAATATTTTACATCAAGATAGACCAATATAAGAACTAATGCCATGAAAAATGAAAATGACCTTGGCCAAGGTCAAGGTCACTTTTTTCAAGGTCAAACATTAAAATATGGGCGAAAATTGCTCTTACGTTTCCATCACTCTGGTGACCTCGAATATCAGCATAAGTATTACATTTTCTGCTCAAATGATGCCGAGATGTGATAGAGACATTTCCTAACTGGAATTTCTCCTTGATAAGTCTTCTACCAAGGTCAAGGTCATTCTATCAAGGTCAAATGTTGGAATTTCTGCCATATTTGGACATATTTGTTATAGTTAGACATGATGTGGTAGCTTATAATTTCCTTAAGGTGCTTTTGTATAGCAACCAACCAAAGACTAAAAGTTCTCCACTTAAAATATTGCATTATGTCTCAGGATGAGGTCAAAGGTCAAGGTCGTTCAAAAAGAGAGTAAGATCAGAGTATACATATTGGCTAACTGTTCCTTTAACTTTGACAGCAAAGATTTTATGTCAGGAAAGACCTATAGTACACCTATTTGTATGAGAAATTAAATGACCTTGGCAAAGGTGAAAGCAAAGTATGGAAATCAGGGAAAGATTGTTATCACAGTTGGTTTTGATTGCTTTAGTGAACAAGAATATCAACATCAGTAAAAGCTTTCATGCTCAAATAAAGCTGAGATGTCATAGGAACAATTTCTTTCTGCAATTTTTGAGAAATAGCTCATGTTTCCATGGCAACTGGTAAACAATTCATTTGTTTGTATAGTTAATAGCTAAATTGTGAAGTGCTCATGGTGACCTGTAGAGTCTAATAATGATTAGATATCTATATATGGCATGTATATAGAGCCTGGGGAGTGCTTTGTATTAAGTACTTTATATTACCTCTAGTGACGTCAGGGTTATTGGAACAAGGCCAGTTATAGAAATGTTGCCATATTTGCTATAGTTAGAGATGATGTAGTAAAAATGCAATGTTGCATATGACCACTTATTCCTGGAGGTGCATTGTAAGAGGTTACTGTATTTAAACAGCACAATGTGCTGTACATTTACAGCACTTTTTGCTGTAGTTGGTATTACAGCACTATTTGCTGTATAATTACAGCATTATGTACTGTAAATTGGGTCTCAGGCAATGTTGCTGTACATTTACAGTACAATGTGCTGTAGATTTCCGCTGCTAGGTGGCAGCAGTTGACCATTTCTGTATTAATTATTCCACCCAACCCTTTCCCAAGTCAAATAAAGCCTCACAAACTCTCAAGACATCATAGAATAAGAATGGATGAGAGAGACTGAGTGCAGTTATCATAAAGTGTATTGATATTTGCATAATTGTGTTGAATGATACAAAAAAAACAGCAAAAGTATAGAATAGACACCACATTGGTGGGAAAAGTTAAATGCTTAAGTGCCCGGACTGGGGAAAAGGTGGTGTCACATACGGTTCAGCTGTATTGAAGCAGGATTAAACCATTACATTGTTTAGTGTGTATTATCCTAGCTGAGATTGAACTATTATGCAGGAAAGTTCTCTCCATGCATGCCTATTAATTGATATAAATGATGAGAACAACAATATGAAACCTACAGTAGAAGTTGCTGTAACTTTACAGCACCCAGTTGCTGTACATGTACAGCAAAATCTACTGGAACAGAAGTTGCCAGCAACTTTTGCTGTAGATGTACAGTAGAAGTTGCTGTAAATTTACAGTAGAAGTTGCTGTAAATTTACAGTAGAAGTTGCTGTAAATTTACAGCAAGTCAGTTGCTGGTGACAGCTAACCTAGACTCCCTTGTCAGTGCTGGATACAGAACCGTATTGCTATTCAGTATACATTTATAGACATGTTATCACAGCGTAGTACTGAAATGCATGAGTCAATGTATTTACAACTTAAATTACAACAAATTTCAGACCTTTCTTGCAAATTAGTGGAAAAAACTATTGCAGTAACCTAATAGGTAGATATCCCTTCTAAGGGCATGTGCATGTACCAAGTTGATTCTGTGTTGCATTTAAAAGAAAAGAGGAGTTAAAGATGTTCATTGTACAGTCAACTCCCTCTTAACGGCCACCCCTCCAGTGCAGCCAATCCCTCTAGTGCAGACAGTTTCCATTGTCCCAATCATACTACAATGTATAGAAAATGACTCCCTCCAATGCAGTCACCCCACCAATGCGGCCACTTTTTCATAGTCCCAAGGGTGGCCACATTAGAGGGAGTTGACTGTACATGTATCTGTGCGCTTAAGACAGCCCTTTATACATAAGTCACGGGGTGCCTTTGTGAGTGAGCACCCCATCTCCCCTCTTCCCCCCCCCCCAACAGCTTCCACACTCAGCCGCCGTGTTATGTTGGTGGTGGTGGTGGTGGGGGGGGGGATGTCTGGGACATGCAGAGCATCGCGCTATAGCGCTACGTTATATGTAGAGACGGCATACATCCTAATATAGCCATGGACAATACCTGATAGCCTGATGAGTGCCTTGTATCAAGTTTCTAAGGTAATCTTTACCAAGGCCAAGGTCATTTGAGCGAGGTAGAATACCATGCTTTATTTGGCCGCATTTGGTATATCTAGATATGAATCAGTACATATAAGAGCGGAGGCCTGTACAGGGGGGGGGACTTGGGTTGAATTTTTAAATTTTATTTTTATTTATGTATCTTGATTATATTGGTTGATACCCTCTTCTAAGGTTGTGCATACACATGTAACAGGCACTACGCCTGACTTCAAGAGGGGGTTCTCTATTGTGCACTTGAATGCCAGGTCTGTTAGACATGAGATAAAGCACCTCAAACAGAATTGGCGAATTTAAATATAGATATTGTTATTTTCTCTGAAACCTGGTTAAAAGACCAAGATGATGACTTCACAAATAGTTTTCCTAGGTACAATCCCTTTAGGCATGATAGAATCAGTATGTATGCTTTATCTGTTCCTGTCAAGCACCTCAAGCCTGCTTCAATGGGGCGGGTAGTAGAGGCCAAACTAATGGCATTTTATATATAAGGGAATAAAACAGTACTATAATTATGATTTCCAGTCCCCCATTTAGGCTTATATGATTCCTCAAAGTTAGGGAGTGGCTCATACGTGCGTTAGGCTTATACATGAGATTTTAAAGTAGCTTGTGTTGTCATGGTAACCACGATGCAATAGCTAAATTTTAGATGGCTTACAACAAGTGTCTTTTTATACCCTGTACATGTTATAAAAGGAAACCTACACTTGCAAAAAGAATGGTCAAAATGAGGTAAATACTCCAGAAATTACCCCCATTTTATAAGAAGACAGTGACATTTTAAGATTAAAGAAATTGTCTGCTTACCCCATGTAATCCCCCACCTGCCTACCCCAATGAGCTCGCCACATAAAAAGAACATAAGAGAAACTTTTACAAACTACAATCATTTATATTTATTCAAACATTATGCATTGAACATGACACAGGCATGAAATAATCGTATATGGACCCAGTATAATCCATTTCCGAATTTTGTGTTAGACTTGCTGATAAATCTAAACACACAGGTTGGTAGATTAGATACGTATCCATCACTGTACGTTTTGGTTTCATCTCCTAATGGAATAGTCAGGCCATAAATCAGTAAAATCTTGAAGAGAGTGGGTGTTTTCATCCCAACCCATGCCCCCAGTGCTGGTATAGCAAAGACCCATTGTTCTATGATTACAGATGTGGCGTTGCAGGCCCACCCACGGGGGTCAGTAGCCTAGTATATTTAGCTGTTCATGGTCTCATGGTCACACAAAATGTACTAGTTAAATAGTATGCCCCAGAACAATGCACAGTACTATTATATTGATACAGTCTGATTGAATAGACTCTACCAAGGTAGTTGTATGTACCAACAACTTGGTCCCGTCCCCTACCTGATATTGGGGATGGCCTAATTTTGCTGCATACCATTGAATTAATAGTATTCACAAAAGTTTTTTGTTCTGTGGGGATCTTGTTTTGATATATTATAGTGAAATCATTTGCTCACTCAGTTGATATAGACATAAAGATGTGGGTGGGTTAACTCAAATCAATACATCCCAAGGGGTAATAACATATGCCCAGATGGTCAATTAAATTCAGTACATCTCACAAACCAATTGATAATCACAATCCCTATTAGTATTCCATAATTCATTGGCTGTCTCCCTACCCTTTGAATTTTGCCAGAATCATTCTCATCACCCAATAACACATATATTTAAGGATAGCAATATCATACAGACAGTCAAATCAAAGTTTGTTAGCAGTTATTACTGATAGTTATACAGGCAGGCATGGTAGAATAAACTGATGAAGTTGCATTTAAGCCATATATCACACATTTTTAAACACCTATAGATCAGGGGTCACTGGACAAATTTTCTTGATTCTTTTCCGCTATATGAGTATAGATTCTTTCTCTTTAGGGCAGGACCCTGGTCGACACCCAGCCCTGCAAATAATGCAGATGCAGATGAAGACAGCGGATGGGACATTACCCCAAGTTGGTTATGTATAGGGTTTTATGACCCTGTAATGTTTCTTTTTTGAATGTTTTGTTAGGAACAAATGGAATTTTTCTTTTACCATCTCAGCATGTTTGAACCACAAAAACTCAAACTATTGAATGTTCCCAATCATTCCTGATTACAAGATCTAGTGAAACCAAATATTTATGCCTTTTTTTCCGAATTTGACCTAGAAAAAAGTGACCATGACCTTGGCCAAGATCATTTAAATTTGTATATAAGTCTGATCCTGACATACATAATCTTGGCCTGGCAATGTAAATATTGAAAGAGCATCTATGATATATATTTACTTTTTTAGGTGACCTTGACCTTTGACCTCATCCTGGGATGAAGCTAATATTTTTGGACAGGGACTTCTGGCCAATGGTCCGTATTTCCATTGACTATAAAAAACACCTTCAAATGGCCATGTACAATATTGCATTCTTACTACATCCTGTCTAAAGCAAATATGGCAAAAAGTCTTATATTTGACCTTGATCTGATGACCTTGACCTTGGTAGAGGTCATATCAAGGACAAATTCCAGTTAGGAAATGTCCCTATGACATCTCGGCATCATTTGAGAAGAAAATACTTATGCTGATATTCGAGGTCACCAGAGTGATGGAAACTAAGCATAAGAGCAATTTTCGCCCATATTTCAATGTTTGACCTTGAAAAAAGTGACCTTGACCTTGGCCAGGGTCATTTTCATTTTTCATGGCATAAGGTCTTATATGGGTCTATCTTGATGTAAATATTAGCCCTGCCTGATTTATATCAAATGAGCAGTTATGAGAAGTATATTTTCTGAGTAGACCCTATTTTTGAGTGACCTTGACCTTTGACCTAATCCCATGACAAAAGTACAATTTTATGAGTGGAGAACTTTTGGCCTATGGTTGTTAGTGCCATTGGCTATACAAAACAGCCTCAAACAACTTATGGCCATATATAAATTGCATTCTTACTACACCATGTATAACTATATATACCAAATATGTCAAAATATGCCAAAATGCCTATATTTGACCTTGACCCAATGACCTTGACCTTGGTAGAGGTCATATTAAGGACTCAATACATAACACTCATCAGACTCTACAAATATGCCAGATATCTAAGTGAGTTTATTACTATTAAGCTCTAGAGGTCACCATGAGTGATTTCTCATTTCACCCATTGATTATATCTAAAAAAAGAGACGGTTACCGGTTGCCATGGAAACACCAGACATTTCTCACAAATTCCAGATAGAAAATGTCTCTATGACATCTCAGCATCATTTAAACAGCAAATGTGATACTTAGGTTGATCATCCAGGTCACCAGAGCTATTGAAAGCAAGCATAAGAGCCATTTTTGCCCATATTTTAATGTTTGACCTTGAAAACAGTGACCTTGACCTTGGCCAAGGTCATTTTCCTTTTT
Organism: Harmothoe impar; assembly: GCA_947462335.1. Taxonomy (NCBI): domain Eukaryota; kingdom Metazoa; phylum Annelida; class Polychaeta; order Phyllodocida; family Polynoidae; genus Harmothoe; species Harmothoe impar. Next base: position 6,254,647 of record OX381709.1, on the reverse strand, counting down.
CATGGAATAAGGTCTTATATGGGTCTATCTTGATGTAAAATATTAGCCCTGTCAGATTTATATTAAATGAGCAGTTACGAGATAAGTATATTTTCTGGCCCGACCCTCTTTTTGTGTGACCTTGACCTTTGACCTCACCGTACGAGAAAACTGCAGGATTTTGAGAAAAGAACTTTTTTTCTCAGATTGGTATGGGCAATAGCTGTATGAATCCACCTTCAAAAAGTAGTGCCCCCATCACTGGAACGAAACTTATATTCTAATTACCTTTCAGGGACCCACCCTATGGTCTAGGCCGTAGGGTAAGCCACTGAAATGTGAAGTTTCGTTCCAGTGATGGGGGCACTACTTTTTGAAGGTGGATTCATATAGCTATTGCCCATACCAATCTGAGAAAAAAAGTTCTTTTCTCAAAATCCTGCAGTTTTCTCGTACGGTGAGGTCAAAGGTCAAGGTCACACAAAAAGAGGGTCGGGCCAGAAAATATACTTATCTCGTAACTGCTCATTTAATATATATCTGACAGGGCTAATATTTTACATCAAGATAGACCCATATAAGACCTTATTCCATGAAAAAGGAAAATGACCTTGGCCAAGGTCAAGGTCACTGTTTTCAAGGTCAAACATTGAAATTTGGACAAAAATGGCTCTTATGCTTGCTTTCAATAGCTCTGGTGACCTGGAGGATTAGCCTAAGTATCACATTTGCTGTTTAAATGATGCTGAGATGTCATAGAGACATTTTCTATCTGGAATTTGTGAGAAATGTCTGGTGTTTCCATGGCAACCGGTAATCATCTCTTTTTTTAAATATAATTAATGGGTGAAATGAGAAATCACTCATGGTGATCTCTAGAGCTTAATAGTAATAAACTCACTTAGATATCTGGCATATTTGTAGAGTCTGATGAGTGTTATGTATTGAGTCCTTAATATGACCTCTACCAAGGTCAAGGTCATTGGGTCAAGGTCAAATATAGGCATTTTGGCATATTTTGACATATTTGGTATATATAGTTATACATGGTGTAGTAAGAATGCAATTTATATATGGCCATTAGTTGTTTGAGGTAGTTTTGTATAGCCAATGGCACTAACAACCATAGGCCAAAAGTTCTCCACTCATAAAATTGTACTTTTGTAATGGGATTAGGTCAAAGGTCAAGGTCACTCAAAAAGAGGGTAGAGTCAGAAAATTGACTTCTCATAACTGCTCATTTGATATAAATTAGGCAGGGCTAATATTTTACATCAAGATAGACCAATATAAGAACTAATGCCATGAAAAATGAAAATGACCTTGGCCAAGGTCAAGGTCACTTTTTTCAAGGTCAAACATTAAAATATGGGCGAAAATTGCTCTTACGTTTCCATCACTCTGGTGACCTCGAATATCAGCATAAGTATTACATTTTCTGCTCAAATGATGCCGAGATGTGATAGAGACATTTCCTAACTGGAATTTCTCCTTGATAAGTCTTCTACCAAGGTCAAGGTCATTCTATCAAGGTCAAATGTTGGAATTTCTGCCATATTTGGACATATTTGTTATAGTTAGACATGATGTGGTAGCTTATAATTTCCTTAAGGTGCTTTTGTATAGCAACCAACCAAAGACTAAAAGTTCTCCACTTAAAATATTGCATTATGTCTCAGGATGAGGTCAAAGGTCAAGGTCGTTCAAAAAGAGAGTAAGATCAGAGTATACATATTGGCTAACTGTTCCTTTAACTTTGACAGCAAAGATTTTATGTCAGGAAAGACCTATAGTACACCTATTTGTATGAGAAATTAAATGACCTTGGCAAAGGTGAAAGCAAAGTATGGAAATCAGGGAAAGATTGTTATCACAGTTGGTTTTGATTGCTTTAGTGAACAAGAATATCAACATCAGTAAAAGCTTTCATGCTCAAATAAAGCTGAGATGTCATAGGAACAATTTCTTTCTGCAATTTTTGAGAAATAGCTCATGTTTCCATGGCAACTGGTAAACAATTCATTTGTTTGTATAGTTAATAGCTAAATTGTGAAGTGCTCATGGTGACCTGTAGAGTCTAATAATGATTAGATATCTATATATGGCATGTATATAAAGCCTGGGGAGTGCTTTGTATTAAGTACTTTATATTACCTCTAGTGACGTCAGGGTTATTGGAACAAGGCCAGTTATAGAAATGTTGCCATATTTGCTATAGTTAGAGATGATGTAGTAAAAATGCAATGTTGCATATGACCACTTATTCCTGGAGGTGCATTGTAAGAGGTTACTGTATTTAAACAGCACAATGTGCTGTACATTTACAGCACTTTTTGCTGTAGTTGGTATTACAGCACTATTTGCTGTATAATTACAGCATTATGTACTGTAAATTGGGTCTCAGGCAATGTTGCTGTACATTTACAGTACAATGTGCTGTAGATTTCCGCTGCTAGGTGGCAGCAGTTGACCATTTCTGTATTAATTATTCCACCCAACCCTTTCCCAAGTCAAATAAAGCCTCACAAACTCTCAAGACATCATAGAATAAGAATGGATGAGAGAGACTGAGTGCAGTTATCATAAAGTGTATTGATATTTGCATAATTGTGTTGAATGATACAAAAAAAACAGCAAAAGTATAGAATAGACACCACATTGGTGGGAAAAGTTAAATGCTTAAGTGCCCGGACTGGGGAAAAGGTGGTGTCACATACGGTTCAGCTGTATTGAAGCAGGATTAAACCATTACATTGTTTAGTGTGTATTATCCTAGCTGAGATTGAACTATTATGCAGGAAAGTTCTCTCCATGCATGCCTATTAATTGATATAAATGATGAGAACAACAATATGAAACCTACAGTAGAAGTTGCTGTAACTTTACAGCACCCAGTTGCTGTACATGTACAGCAAAATCTACTGGAACAGAAGTTGCCAGCAACTTTTGCTGTAGATGTACAGTAGAAGTTGCTGTAAATTTACAGTAGAAGTTGCTGTAAATTTACAGTAGAAGTTGCTGTAAATTTACAGCAAGTCAGTTGCTGGTGACAGCTAACCTAGACTCCCTTGTCAGTGCTGGATACAGAACCGTATTGCTATTCAGTATACATTTATAGACATGTTATCACAGCGTAGTACTGAAATGCATGAGTCAATGTATTTACAACTTAAATTACAACAAATTTCAGACCTTTCTTGCAAATTAGTGGAAAAAACTATTGCAGTAACCTAATAGGTAGATATCCCTTCTAAGGGCATGTGCATGTACCAAGTTGATTCTGTGTTGCATTTAAAAGAAAAGAGGAGTTAAAGATGTTCATTGTACAGTCAACTCCCTCTTAACGGCCACCCCTCCAGTGCAGCCAATCCCTCTAGTGCAGACAGTTTCCATTGTCCCAATCATACTACAATGTATAGAAAATGACTCCCTCCAATGCAGTCACCCCACCAATGCGGCCACTTTTTCATAGTCCCAAGGGTGGCCACATTAGAGGGAGTTGACTGTACATGTATCTGTGCGCTTAAGACAGCCCTTTATACATAAGTCACGGGGTGCCTTTGTGAGTGAGCACCCCATCTCCCCTCTTCCCCCCCCCCCCCAACAGCTTCCACACTCAGCCGCCGTGTTATGTTGGTGGTGGTGGTGGTGGGGGGGGGGATGTCTGGGACATGCAGAGCATCGCGCTATAGCGCTACGTTATATGTAGAGACGGCATACATCCTAATATAGCCATGGACAATACCTGATAGCCTGATGAGTGCCTTGTATCAAGTTTCTAAGGTAATCTTTACCAAGGCCAAGGTCATTTGAGCGAGGTAGAATACCATGCTTTATTTGGCCGCATTTGGTATATCTAGATATGAATCAGTACATATAAGAGCGGAGGCCTGTACAGGGGGGGGGACTTGGGTTGAATTTTTAAATTTTATTTTTATTTATGTATCTTGATTATATTGGTTGATACCCTCTTCTAAGGTTGTGCATACACATGTAACAGGCACTACGCCTGACTTCAAGAGGGGGTTCTCTATTGTGCACTTGAATGCCAGGTCTGTTAGACATGAGATAAAGCACCTCAAACAGAATTGGCGAATTTAAATATAGATATTGTTATTTTCTCTGAAACCTGGTTAAAAGACCAAGATGATGACTTCACAAATAGTTTTCCTAGGTACAATCCCTTTAGGCATGATAGAATCAGTATGTATGCTTTATCTGTTCCTGTCAAGCACCTCAAGCCTGCTTCAATGGGGCGGGTAGTAGAGGCCAAACTAATGGCATTTTATATATAAGGGAATAAAACAGTACTATAATTATGATTTCCAGTCCCCCATTTAGGCTTATATGATTCCTCAAAGTTAGGGAGTGGCTCATACGTGCGTTAGGCTTATACATGAGATTTTAAAGTAGCTTGTGTTGTCATGGTAACCACGATGCAATAGCTAAATTTTAGATGGCTTACAACAAGTGTCTTTTTATACCCTGTACATGTTATAAAAGGAAACCTACACTTGCAAAAAGAATGGTCAAAATGAGGTAAATACTCCAGAAATTACCCCCATTTTATAAGAAGACAGTGACATTTTAAGATTAAAGAAATTGTCTGCTTACCCCATGTAATCCCCCACCTGCCTACCCCAATGAGCTCGCCACATAAAAAGAACATAAGAGAAACTTTTACAAACTACAATCATTTATATTTATTCAAACATTATGCATTGAACATGACACAGGCATGAAATAGTCGTATATGGACCCAGTATAATCCATTTCCGAATTTTGTGTTAGACTTGCTGATAAATCTAAACACACAGGTTGGTAGATTAGATACGTATCCATCACTGTACGTTTTGGTTTCATCTCCTAATGGAATAGTCAGGCCATAAATCAGTAAAATCTTGAAGAGAGTGGGTGTTTTCATCCCAACCCATGCCCCCAGTGCTGGTATAGCAAAGACCCATTGTTCTATGATTACAGATGTGGCGTTGCAGGCCCACCCACGGGGGTCAGTAGCCTAGTATATTTAGCTGTTCATGGTCTCATGGTCACACAAAATGTACTAGTTAAATAGTATGCCCCAGAACAATGCACAGTACTATTATATTGATACAGTCTGATTGAATAGACTCTACCAAGGTAGTTGTATGTACCAACAACTTGGTCCCGTCCCCTACCTGATATTGGGGATGGCCTAATTTTGCTGCATACCATTGAATTAATAGTATTCACAAAAGTTTTTTGTTCTGTGGGGATCTTGTTTTGATATATTATAGTGAAATCATTTGCTCACTCAGTTGATATAGACATAAAGATGTGGGTGGGTTAACTCAAATCAATACATCCCAAGGGGTAATAACATATGCCCAGATGGTCAATTAAATTCAGTACATCTCACAAACCAATTGATAATCACAATCCCTATTAGTATTCCATAATTCATTGGCTGTCTCCCTACCCTTTGAATTTTGCCAGAATCATTCTCATCACCCAATAACACATATATTTAAGGATAGCAATATCATACAGACAGTCAAATCAAAGTTTGTTAGCAGTTATTACTGATAGTTATACAGGCAGGCATGGTAGAATAAACTGATGAAGTTGCATTTAAGCCATATATCACACATTTTTAAACACCTATAGATCAGGGGTCACTGGACAAATTTTCTTGATTCTTTTCCGCTATATGAGTATAGATTCTTTCTCTTTAGGGCAGGACCCTGGTCGACACCCAGCCCTGCAAATAATGCAGATGCAGATGAAGACAGCGGATGGGACATTACCCCAAGTTGGTTATGTATAGGGTTTTATGACCCTGTAATGTTTCTTTTTTGAATGTTTTGTTAGGAACAAATGGAATTTTTCTTTTACCATCTCAGCATGTTTGAACCACAAAAACTCAAACTATTGAATGTTCCCAATCATTCCTGATTACAAGATCTAGTGAAACCAAATATTTATGCCTTTTTTTCCGAATTTGACCTAGAAAAAAGTGACCATGACCTTGGCCAAGATCATTTAAATTTGTATATAAGTCTGATCCTGACATACATAATCTTGGCCTGGCAATGTAAATATTGAAAGAGCATCTATGATATATATTTACTTTTTTAGGTGACCTTGACCTTTGACCTCATCCTGGGATGAAGCTAATATTTTTGGACAGGGACTTCTGGCCAATGGTCCGTATTTCCATTGACTATAAAAAACACCTTCAAATGGCCATGTACAATATTGCATTCTTACTACATCCTGTCTAAAGCAAATATGGCAAAAAGTCTTATATTTGACCTTGATCTGATGACCTTGACCTTGGTAGAGGTCATATCAAGGACAAATTCCAGTTAGGAAATGTCCCTATGACATCTCGGCATCATTTGAGAAGAAAATACTTATGCTGATATTCGAGGTCACCAGAGTGATGGAAACTAAGCATAAGAGCAATTTTCGCCCATATTTCAATGTTTGACCTTGAAAAAAGTGACCTTGACCTTGGCCAGGGTCATTTTCATTTTTCATGGCATAAGGTCTTATATGGGTCTATCTTGATGTAAATATTAGCCCTGCCTGATTTATATCAAATGAGCAGTTATGAGAAGTATATTTTCTGAGTAGACCCTATTTTTGAGTGACCTTGACCTTTGACCTAATCCCATGACAAAAGTACAATTTTATGAGTGGAGAACTTTTGGCCTATGGTTGTTAGTGCCATTGGCTATACAAAACAGCCTCAAACAACTTATGGCCATATATAAATTGCATTCTTACTACACCATGTATAACTATATATACCAAATATGTCAAAATATGCCAAAATGCCTATATTTGACCTTGACCCAATGACCTTGACCTTGGTAGAGGTCATATTAAGGACTCAATACATAACACTCATCAGACTCTACAAATATGCCAGATATCTAAGTGAGTTTATTACTATTAAGCTCTAGAGGTCACCATGAGTGATTTCTCATTTCACCCATTGATTATATCTAAAAAAAGAGACGGTTACCGGTTGCCATGGAAACACCAGACATTTCTCACAAATTCCAGATAGAAAATGTCTCTATGACATCTCAGCATCATTTAAACAGCAAATGTGATACTTAGGTTGATCATCCAGGTCACCAGAGCTATTGAAAGCAAGCATAAGAGCCATTTTTGCCCATATTTTAATGTTTGACCTTGAAAACAGTGACCTTGACCTTGGCCAAGGTCATTTTCCTTTTTCATGGAATAAGGTCTTATATGGGTCTATCTTGATGTAAAATATTAGCCCTGTCAGATTTATATTAAATGAGCAGTTACGAGATAAGTATATTTTCTGGCCCGACCCTCTTTTTGTGTGACCTTGACCTTTGACCTCACCGTACGAGAAAACTGCAGGATTTTGAGAAAAGAACTTTTTTTCTCAGATTGGTATGGGCAATAGCTGTATGAATCCACCTTCAAAAAGTAGTGCCCCCATCACTGGAACGAAACTTATATTCTAATTACCTTTCAGGGACCCACCCTATGGTCTATGAATATTGCTCATAAATCAACTGTGCCCACTGACAGATATCCTGTGTCAGTGTTCTACCCACAATCCCCCAACACATGGCTTTGTTTGGACAAAGGAGCTGGGGGACTAGCAATCTTTTTAGAAAACAGCAACAACATTTATCCTATGGCCAAGTGTCACTATATATCAGTTATAGAAGACCAGAAATGGGTTTATTTAATAAAAATATGTCCAATATCTGGTGGGCAAAGGAGTCGTGGGACTAAATGGGGCGCCCCCTGGTGAGTGCTTTGGGAACTATTTAGTCCCACGACTCCTTTGCCCACCAGCCCGCACACACTTCTAAAATTGCTAAGTAAACAAGGCAGACCGGAACCGGATGTTGCGCGTGCTACCTCTATAAGGAGACCACATACTAGGCGGGTGCACCACCAGGATAGACACCCACAAAATAATTACGATGAGGTTTATTTCTAATTGCCTGTGGGTTATATGTATATCCATATTACAACACATGTGCTATGTAGATAGTATCTGCCGCCTATCTGACACATTTGGCTATCTATACATGGCATAGCTGGCTGATTCATGGTGTATATACCTGGGTGTCACAGTCCAGTGGTTGATTATCTAACACATCTCTCACATAAATAAAATCAAGCAGGTACATGTAACTCGACCTATGCCCTATGGACATACATGTATAGCTTAGCTATTGTATGCAAATGACCTGCTTTGATTATATATCTTACTATTGGGAATGGCAAGAAGCACACATTCAGTTCTGCGTGCTCATGGAACAATAGTAGTCATATTTACCACTTGAACATCCGAACTCATTTTCAAGAATATTTATTTTTGAGCCCCAATCATCGGATGTAACTTTCAACTATGCATTTAATGCCCGAGATTAGGGTACAAGCAAGGTGAAATATTATTAGTGGTCCATAAGTGAAGCTCGTTCTTAATGATATTGACTACTTTTGAGGAAAGGAGACTAAGCAATTTCGGTGATATACAAATTGATTAAGTATCTTAATTTTTAATACCGAATGGAAATAAATCCTCAAGGTTGGTACTCACTTCTACCTATTAATCCAAAATAATAGGTAAAAGTCATGGCTTCGTCACTAATATATGGCTTGGTATCGAGTTGAGCTTAGGTCCTGTGGACTATGGTCCACCGTGCTAACCACTACATGTTGATAAAGAAAATGATCACTCCCTTCTTACCCCAAAAACTCTAGATCTTATACATGGCAGGTACTAGCTTCAGCGAGTTAACTCTCGTTCCCAAATCCTTCCGAAGGATGGCTTTGGTAACTGCCAAATGTTGGGATTTTGCTGGGTCTGGGCAACCCATGCTGGTAGCATGGAACCAGCAAACAGGAACAGGAAATGGAACCAGAAAGGCTGATGGTAAAACTACCTAAAACTACCATCATACATTCTGATTCCTGCCCACTGGCTTAAGCCTACCAGCAGGGGTTGCCTAGACCCAGCAAAATCCAAAGTTCAAGGTCATTTGGCTTTTCGGAAGGATTTGGGAACAAGAATACAGCGAGTTCAGCGAGTTCAGCAAGTTCAGCGAGTTCAGCAAGTTCAGCGAATTCAGATACTTCTCCCAGGTGGAGCCACTGTATCCCACTAATGAGGGATAGAAAGTAGGCAGTGCCTTGGCTGGCTATTATTGAGTACCTGCAACTCTATGTTTGTTCATAAGACGTCTCGACATGCACATTAGTGTGGCAACTATGATCAACTCAGCAATGATTAAGGATTTCTCTATAGTCACCTTCTGACTTACATTCTCTATGCTCACTACAATTGGACAATTCATTGCTTATTACTTTTCTTTTCTGTGACGATTTCGAAAGAATGTGATTTTTTTCATGAGATCTGTCAATAACATATTCAAATAAAATATCTTTGTTGGAGATGCTAAGACCATTCAAAAAAATGTGGACCCCTTGAAGGGGGGGGGGACCAAAAAAATTTGGACCCCGCTTGAGGGGGGGAGGCAAAAAAATTACACCCTTTTTTAGCGAAAAAGCCTGCGCGTTACTACAGTTCAAAGGGGTCGGCCGCGCTCATTTTCAACCTGCCTTGGGGGGGGGACCGAAAAATTTGTGACCCCTTACGCGGGGGGACCAAAAAAATTTCGACCCGCACGAGCGAAAATTCACCGACCCCCCCTGTTGTTAAAAAATGACCACTGTCTAAATTGATTATTCTTGTGATTCGTCCAGATCCAATGAGAACTGTGTTTACCTTTATGTGTCAGACAAGAAGATAAAAATACATCAAATTTCACCATATGCCGTCTTGATTTGAAAAAAAATCTTTTTTTTGGGCGGGGGGGGGGGGGGCATGCCCTCAAATCCCCCTAGTACTGCTGTGACATGTGATTGGCAAATGAACACAGAACTATTTCAGTGAACGGACATGGTTGGGCACCCCCTAAATTGATAATCCAAAATTTACAGAAATCCCGATATATCAACAAAATTGTTTTATCAATGCACCCTTTGATTTTTTTAAAAGTGTTTTATTGGGTTGAATAATAACAGATTACATAGTAAAATGAAAAAAACCTAGCACATGCGCATTGCATTACCTTCGCTAGGACCCCTGATTGGCAGGTAGAGTAACAGTTTGCTTATCTAATATTGAAAAAGGTGGTTTGTAGTAAAACCAACTAAAACCAAAAAGATTATTCAGTTTAAAAAAGGGAACCCTTGTAGACCTATTAAATGTTGGATGAAATGCTAGTGTAGTTTGCATTGTACTCTTGTAGTTCAGTACATGAACAGGGGTAGACACTAACGCTGGCCCGGGAGCCAATGGCCCGTAATTTTGAGTTCGGGCCCATAGTTTTCTCCAGAGCTACCTTCCAATGGGCCCGGGTGGCCGACAGGAAATTTTGCAAAATATTTAATAGGAATATAACTGATCAGTATAGACATGTAATATGTCATTGGAAAGAGAAAAATGTGAGGAAATGAAGCAATTTGGTGTCATTTTAACATTGGTAAATCAGGAAATTATATGATTTTCTCCTTGAAAAAAGTAAAATATATTACCTGGACCACAGCTAATGAACCTATGCAGTTGTGCTCAAATGACTACCAACTGATCATCTTTTTACGACTTTGATTTCTGGCAGATTTTATTTGCTGCTGTACCATTGAAATAAAATGACCTAGTCAAAAAGACTATAATAGACACTAAAGTAGTGATTATCAAATGTACCCAGGAGGCGTCATCGTTCCAGATAGGCTGTTACCAACTGTTCCTTTCAAACTAGGAATAGACTGCCCTGTTGGTTGCCCAGGCCACCGTCTTGGATCAAAGCCATTCATTTTTAACTTGACCTCGAAAGCAATACCTAGAAGGAATGATTGAGCCGTAATGTTGACATTTATGGAACATGATAATGGATAGCAATAGACTGTATTGAGTAACATAAAGGTTATTCAAAATTGTCAACTTGTGGGTATACAATCCATTCAGGATTCCACCAACCCTCCTATAAAGCTTTCAAAGTGCACATAAATACACCATTTGACTTCTAGATTCTGAAATGTTCCCGTTAGGAGGTGGATATGCCGCTCTGACCCCTTTCTGAAGCACTGCACTTTGAGTACAGTTGCGATTTCCTGGGAGCCGGGTAGATATTGTGTCCCTAATATTCTCACTTAAATTTGATGAATCCATAGATGAATATCAAAACTTATAATTTGAATATTCAATGGCCATTTCTAGTAGTGCATTTAGCGTAAAACCCCTCCCTTAAGAAAACCCCACCTTTAAGACAACCCCCTAGTTGGGAAAAATATACCACAAAATAAGTCTGGCTTAAAGGAGGGGTTTTATGGTACATGCCATCAAGCAACATAGTTATAGGCATTCTAAATAAGGCCTATATCCTTTATATCAAGTATAGATTTATTTCTAGGTAGCACTGATGCGACACAAGAAAAATTGAACGGGGGGGGGGGCGCAAAATAACTCAGCTCTTCCTGAGGGGGCTGGGGGGGGGGGGCAGATTTTAACTTGGCCCTTCCCAAGGGGGGGCGCAAAATAACTAACGTCTGTCAAAACGAAAACTCACCACCCCCCCCTGTTGTTAAAAAATGAACACTTCCTTAACAATTCACCGGGAAATAATAATTACAGTACCTACCCCCTGGATGAGGCCTTCCTCCCTGGTCTTGGCACCTTCATGACGACCCAACAGTTGTCTGATTCCCTCTACCAGGTCGTCTACACTGATATTCCTAGGATCCCTATACGCCCAACCTCTTAGTCACTAGTGCCTAACCTAGTTAGTCATTTTTTGGATCCCTATATGCCCAACATAGATTAGTTATTATTGTCAGGTTGGTCACTACTGACCAACCCACCTTAGTCTTTTTATTTCCAGGGGGAGCCACTGAGTGGTCATCACAGGTGGCACCCTCTAGCGGTATACAAATACAACACACCAATGATGAACCTAGGTTAGCCACAACTGACTGACCCCTCGGTCATTTTTTAATATAACTTTTCCATCGTGACTAACACTCATATGACCAACCTAGGTTAGTCTGTACTGACTAACCCTTTTAACCTATGGATTTTCAGTGTACCCTAGTACCACCGGCCGCCATGTCTACTGGAGTATACTACAGGTGTGTAATGCTGCAGTGGTGGTCGTGACAGTCTGGCCAGTCTGGTGGGCCTCCAGGGTATAGGTTAATACAACCAATAGGGCCCCAGATGGGGGGTAGCCGTGTCACTTGTTGTTCCTACGAAATACCAATGCCCCTTGTCGATCCTAAGAAATGGGTGTTGTCCTTTGTCGATTTAAAAAAGCCACTGAGTGGCTCTCATACACACGACCCCATTACAGGAGGAAAAAGGCAGACTGCAGTACCCAATGTTATAGAGTGGCCATTTTTTCACAACAGGGCGGGGGGTTTGGTGGATTTGGGAGGGACCAAAAAGATGTCGGCCCCTTGAATAGGGGGGAGGACCACAAAAAGCGTATGTATGAAAGATCCCTCCCTCCCATCATCCCTTCATGCATACATACTTTATGTTACCCTCCCCCCGCCCCCCAGTGTGGCAGTAAATGACTCGTCCCCTGACATGCTACATTATTCATCAATTCATGGCAGCGAGACCCGGATGGTGACCAATACAAATAACGTCAGACGCTACCCAGACGCCAGACTAAGTAGGTCAAGCACCAGGAGGGGGGGGGAGGGGGGGGGAGGGTTGAGGGGAGGGGAGGGGAGGGGAGGTGGTGGGGAGGGGAGAGGAGGGGAGGGGAAGGGGGGGAGGGAGGGTTGAGGGGAGGGGAGGGGAGGGGAGGGGAGGGGAGGGGGAGGCGGGGTAGGGCAGGGGGAGGGGGGAGGGGGGAGGGTTGAGGGGAGGGGAGGGGAGGGGAGGGGAGGGGAGGGGTAGGGCAGGGGAGGGGTAGGGCAGGGGAGGGGAGGGGCAAGGGGAGGGGAGGGGATTGAGGGCAGGGGAGGGGGGAAGGGGAGGGGAGGGGAGAGGCAAGGGGAGGGGAGGGGAGGGGAGGGAGAGAGGGAGGAGTAAGGGGATGGGAGGGGAGGGGAGGGGAGGGGAGTAGAGGCAAGGGGAGGGGAGGGGAGGGAAGAGGTAGGAAGTGAATGATTGAGGGGATGGGGAATAAAAGGAAAATGAGCTTCCCAGGGTGCGGCAATGAATGAATAAATTTCCTCATACACGCCAATCTGATGCTAAATCTGTTAATATTATTCAATAATATACAGGGCATATTGAACGTATGATTTGATGTTGCACTAAAAAGAGTCACATAGGCCATCAGTTCAATTTTGGTCAAATTCTGAAAAATTGATTTTTACACTTTTGTTTAGAAATTCAATCATAAATCAGTTTTTCTCACGTCCAAAGATAAATTCTATTTCTGAATTTCTTACTCTGAATTGAATTGAAAATTATTCTATTCATACTGAAAGTATTAATCTCTAGGACCTGAGATTATGATACATTCAGTTTTTATAGAGCAAGTGCAGTTAAGCCCCACCTGTCTCTCTATATGTATGGTTGAGTACCTAACGTAAATCCTTACGTATAAGCCTAACTCGCATATAAGCCGCACGCTGACTTTGGGCCGACCCTATAAGCTCTCTACATGGTTCTCTCTCTCTCTCTCTCTCACTCTTTCTCTGTTGGCCTTTAACCTGTGATTACATGGTATCTATCACCTCACACCACTGATACAGGAGGTGATATGCTACAAGGTTAAAGTTAGTACATCCCATGTGTGGGACAAAAAAATAGATTTCCATAAAAATGAGTCAGAATGTTCACAAATAATATATTTGACTTCCTATCTGTTCATTTCCTTCTGATGTTGCTCTAACTAGATGGTATTGCCCAATATATGGTCATTTTGGAGTAAAAGCGTGTATGCTTTTATTCCCCCCCCCCCCCCCCACGCTATTGAAAATACGCCAGAAAAGCCCATGGCCGGGGAACATCGGATGCCTTTGAGTTATGGGCTAATTTAGGTATATTTTTATTTTTCATTTAAAGAACGTATTAGTGTTACTAATGTTCATACAAATATGTATGTAGCTTATAAAATCAGTCCTATACATGAATATGCATTAGATATAAAGAAAACCTAGTCAGAATAGGTCAGGGAACCCATCACTATTACAAAGAGGGTCTCCTGACCTGGTTTTCTCTATATTTAATGCATTTGTAATTATCAGAATGATTTAAAAGGCTACACATGTATTCATATGGAAATCATTAACACAAATACGTTCTTTAGATGAAAAATATAAATCGACCACAAATTAGCTACTAACCCATCTTTAACCCCCATTGATGGCATTTAATTGACCTCTATTTGCTGAACATTATACTTTTACAGCGTTTGGAATACATTCAAGTAAAATTCAGAATTTGAAGAAAAATCAGATATACCCACTTTAATGTGGCTGCATGTCAGCAACCGGTCAGTGTTTCATATCGACCCTTTAAGGGCCGCAAAACCCTTTAATGCTGATATATTTTATCCTCCTGATAATGCAAGAATGCAGCCATTATGTCGGCAGTTTTAATGCATTATGTGCATCATGTAGGGCTGATACACTCCTAAGGGGTCGGCATGATGCATGAATGCAGCCCAGTTGCAGGTTGTCTCACCAGGGCTGCATTCATGCACATAGGGATAACACTATCCCAGTGGGCACAGAACATTGAATCAACATTGATAGATGGTTGTCAATGTTGATTCAATGTTGATGCAATGTTGATTCAATATGAAACTCTGTGCCCACTGGGATGCAGCCCCTGCTGCAGGGTTACCGCTCTTTAAGGATGTATGTCGTTAAAGTATGACATTTGTCATCATGATGCGCCAATGCAGCCCCAGCGAGTAACTCACCAGTGCTGCATTGGTGCATCATGCCAACCGTTCGAGTATGTCTCAACCCCGTAGGGATGATGCTTGAGTGTAGCACTTGCTTATAACTCGCCAGGGCTGCATTCATGATCATTACGACCAAGGGCATTAAGGCATTATGCCGTGCATTGAGAGTTAAAGGACACCATGTGGCCCTCACTGCAAGGGCACAGGCATAAACTGAGTAGCATTCTCATAGTTACAGTAGATGACTGTATATAGCACAAGGTCACGTGGAAGTAAATGGCGCCATCTACCGAGTCATATGGTATTCTGGTCTGCATTAAAGGGAGTTCTGGCTGCTGATTGGGTTATATTTCAGATGAAACAAAAATGGCTAAATTGTGAAAAAATTCACAGGTGTTCCCAAGTACCCTTTAGATAGAATAGTACATGTAGTTGTATGCTATGTAATGGGTTTGGGAATTTCTGAGGCATGCAAAAGCTGATGTGGCTAAAGGTCGATTGTAGGCCCAAAACAGGGCAAAATGGGACTACCTGTACATAAAAGTGATGTTCTTGAGATTTTCACGGTCAACTCTTTTATTGAGGGTGAAACATTATGTGTGAGGGATTGTTTAACTAGACTAGGGCTAACACTATGGCCAACAAATTTTGTAGATGGCTGATTTTGTGTATTATGCTATATAAAAACATAGAGGAATAATAATTGCTTCCTCGTGACCACAAGGTACGACAGAGCTTGACATCTTTTAAGTCTAGATGGCCCTACTGTATCATGTATTTGAACATAGACATGTGGCTCCATCTGAAGTATAAAGTATGGTGGACTAAGCAGTTTGTATACTATCTATGTTCAATACATGGTACAGTAGGGCCATCTATGATGGGCATCCAGCTCCGTCATACGTACTTGTGCTATATACAGCTATCTACACCTAGCATAAGGCCAAATAAAAAAAAGGTTTTGTTTCAGGTAACATGGGAAGAAACTCCAGGGTCGGTAGGTCGGATTTTTTTTTAAACTTTTTTTTTTATTTCCCCTCTTAAATTGACCCAAAAAAAGTGTAAAAATGGAGAGATTCTTTTCCAAAATGATGTAAACCTTAAAATTGACCCCAAAAAATCTAAAAATATGAAAATTTCTTCAAAATTGCATAAAAAAACGTAGGGTCGGCCCTGTTAAGATAGGGTCGGTCGGGTGACCTGAAACAAACCTTCTTTTTTTTTGGCCTAAGCGTGCAATTCAGTTTAAGCCTGTGGTTAAGGGACACAAAACACCTGGAGGATGTCACTTTGTGCCCAGTTGCCTGTGTGTCATCATGGTGAGGGCTGCCTTGTGGGTTGTGTTGACTGCCTTGTACAGTGGAGGATTGTTAACCTCTGCCAAACCCCACACACCGTACGTCACAGGAGGGGACACGGCTAAAGTAGGCGCATGGCCATGGATGGCCAGCATACGGGTGAGTCAGGGGGGGGAAACGCCGCGGCTCGCCCTGGTGACAAACGTGTGCGTAATATTGTCCACTGCAGTATCCAAGTGGGTGGTCAGTGGTGAAAGAGCCATCAAGTGGTGACACCACTGGCATTTAGAGGAACTAGCTACTATGCTTCATAGTGGCATGCTGTGCTGATTAGACACAATCTAAAATATTCTTTTCAACCACAAGCACTAATGCTCCCATATGCTCCACTGGACATTTTCAGACATCATATATCATTCTAATTGTTTCCAATTTTAGCTTCAGTGGAACATCCCTTAAATACTTACAGAAACAGTTCAAAGTTGACTGATTTTAGGCTTCATGGAGAGCCCAATGTCAGGTGAACTAGCATAGATTTCTCTATTCTCCTACATTGCCATGCCTCTAATATGTATCAGACTGAAAGGGGAAAGTCTTTTTGGTGTGGATATAGCATTGACCACATCTCACATTTAGTAGTATATGAGTATTATGGCATTTTACCAGACATGCTGAGTTGAAGTGCTAACAGGTAAGTGGATAAAGTTACGCATGCGTTTGACACCAGTCGGAGCCGCGGCGTGGGCCCCCCCTGGGGTGAGTATACCAACTACACTAGTAGATCTTTAATATACTGTGAAATTATTCATATTCACGGGTGTACATTTTTTGCGGAAAAGTAAAAATATGCAAATCCGCGGGTATTAATTCCATACTGTAGCATATAACAATTTTTTTTTTTTAAATTTCCGCAAATCACATTAATCCCATGAAATATCTACCCATAATGTTGGCTAAAGCTATGAGGCTGATGTTGGCCCTGGTATCTGGAAAGCCAGAGGCGTAGGAAGCAAATCTTTATTTGGGGGCCCGTGTGGCCCCAACCCCAACGACTTTAAGCATCATATATTCTATGACACATACTTTTAGGGGTATACACATACTTTTTTTTCGGAATTTTATTGACAAGTAGTGTTCTATGACCGTGTTTCTAGGCCACTTTGGTTCCGAGTTGGGACCCCGGCCGCTCAGCCTTATACTTTTACTGTGTAAGGTTTGGAAATGATATTTATTTTTTATGAAATACGGCTGTGCCCCCTTTAAATAACCCATGCTCGTATTTAACCAATCTCCCCAGCAAAGACTTCCGTTCCCCCGGTCACTTCTCTCTCTTCTGTGGAAAAAGTCTAGAAAGGGGTACTGCTTTTGTGGTTTCCTGTCCACATCACACACCAGCCATCTCCCTACACCAAAAATAATCCCTAGGACTATGTTAATTTTCCACCTTTAAACCATGATTGATTTATCTGTAACTTGCACAATTTGCAGTTTGTGACTCTATTTACATATTTGAATCGAATGGAACATGGGAAATAGCTTATTTAGCTATATTTTAACCAAAGGGCGCAATGGACAGAATCTATCCCTTTCCGTCGCACGGAGGAAGGATATTGCAGAGGTGTAGCCTAGACTGATGTCGCGCGAAATATCTGCTGCTGGAGATTGGTATTTAACGACCCTGTGATGTCATCAATGACGTCATCAACAACCGTTTGTTTACATTTTTACGGTGCAATTTTAGGCTCCCCTTGTCTTAATTTTGATAATTTGAATAGACAAATATTAAAAACAATTACAAAGGAGCACTTGTTTAGGTGGTGTAGATCTAGTTATTGCACTTACAGACCTGGGGTCCGCATTGCACTTAGCCTACGGCCTCGTGCAATACGGCCCACAGGTCTACTCGTGCAATAACCAGGTCTTCAGACCTAAACTTGTGATCCTTTGTCTATATATTATACTACAGGATCAGGCATACCTCTTTTGGGATTTGGGGAGACTGGGCCCCCCTGCCCCCCCCCTTTTTCCTCCGCCACTGTGACCCAAAATGAACATATCCAGTGGCGTAGGAAAAGTGCAGCCTCCCCCCCCCCAATCACTAAGGGGGGAGGGGGGCTGAATATATTTGCCCCCCCCCCCCCCCCCACCAAAAAAAATTCCAAGACTGAAATATAATGCACAAAATGTCCAATCCTTACCTGTTCTGCATACAGGGAAATGTGTGGACACAGGGGCCTCGGTCCCCAATCAGAAGTAAAGGGGGATCAAATACTTCTTTTCTATACAATCCAATATATGAGCATGTATATGGCTCAGTCTCATGAGTTTGTAACAGTTGAAACGTCTTTGACCGGTGTCGTCTTTGACCGGTGTCGTCTTTGACCGGGTGTCGTCTTTGACCGGGTATATAGAAAAGGTTTGTTTTCCATTAAAAAAATTGTTTTTATATGTATATGATGTAATGTACTTGGTGGCACTTCTTATTGCATGATACTTTGGACAGTGCAGCTGTTTAAAGTATTATGCAATGATAATAATAAGCTGTTTAAAGTTTAAGTAAAATTCCAAGTGACGTCTTTGACCGGCTGAAGAAAAAAGCCCAAAAGGGACCCTTAATATGTGCATAAACAATTTTAAAGAAAATAGGGTAAAACAACCATAGACTGTTCATTACATGAAGAAGTTGAAGCTTAAATTTCTTTACTATATACTACTTTTTTCTTCATTTTAATCCCTACCCGGTCAAAGACGACACCGGTCAAAGACGACACCGGTCAAAGATGACACCGGTCAAAGACGTTTCAACTGTTACAAAGTCATGAGACTGAGCCATATGATACACCATGCATAAAATTTGATATTTAAAGATGATTGCAGTGGACCCCCCTTGGGCCCTCGTAATGAAGATTTTCACCAAGGACCAATCATAAGGCTCATCTCATTTGCTGATGGCAGAATGTGCTCGGAGAGTAGGATGTTTAAAAAGTTGACAGTTG
Organism: Harmothoe impar; assembly: GCA_947462335.1. NCBI lineage: Eukaryota > Metazoa > Annelida > Polychaeta > Phyllodocida > Polynoidae > Harmothoe > Harmothoe impar. The sequence goes on along the minus strand of OX381709.1, from coordinate 6,235,453 downwards.
ACAGCAACGATTTTCCCTGTTGACAGTTGACAGCAACTGTTTTCAATGTTAGAAAATAAAAATATTTTTTTCACTTCTAATAAAATTTCCCACCCCCCACTTTTATATTGAAAAAATTAATTTCATACTACTTTTTTTGGAGTGAGCGTTGTCGGCCACCGTACTGATGTCATACTTCCTTCAGATGGATGGCGCGCATCGCTGTGGTGGAGTTCTCATCAAGCCGTCAGTAGTTCTGTCGTCAGCAAACTGCGTCACCAGACTCAACTTGTAAGTATTTCGGAAGGTATTCTTTGGATTTTACCACTAAAAAGAAGTTTTGAATGATTTAATTTTCTTACTCAATTGATAAAAAAATGGGAGAAATTCTTTCCTATGATCATTAGTAATCGTTCAAAATAATTGACTTACCTACCCTATTCTATTTTGGCCATGTTACCTGAACACATCTTTCTCTTCTTGATGCCTAAGTGAAACACTCATTAGTTGAATATTTTCACTCATGATCTAAAATGTTATAAATACATAGACAAATCTGCACTCATAGAGGTCCTCACTGAGGGTTATTTCACGAGTGTTCCTCCGTGTTAATTTCATGTCATTATTAACAATATTCCTTAAAATTCTACTTATTTGCTCTGAAAAAGCTAATTTACAGTGGTAAAATCTACAATTTTGACAATTTTACTGGCTGTTAAATATGGGCAAGGGTTATTTCACGGGGGGGGGGGTGTTAAATACAGCCTTTTTTGGTTAAGTCAATAGGAGTGCTGTATTCACCATGAAATAAAGATGGATGTATCAAAGTAACCTTAAGTATATTTTCAGACTTACTAGTTCTGTTGTTCTTGGACTCCATAACCAAGAGGACAGAAACATCGGGAAGCCGGAAGCAATTAAAGTTGATAGTATCATAACGGTAAGGACAAAACACGGGTCTTAGTATTGTAATGGACAAAGTAAATCAAGGGTCTTAGTATTGTAATGGACAAAGTAAATCAAGGGTCTTAGTATTGTAATGGACAAAATAAATCAAGGGTCTTAGTATTGTAATGGACAAAGTAAATCAATGGTCTTAGTATTGTAATGGACAAAGTAAATCAATGGTCTTAGTATTGTAATGGACAAAGTAAATCAAGGGTCTTAGTATTGTAATGGACAAAATAAATCAAGGGTCTTAGTATTGTAATGGACAAAGTAAATCAAGGGTCTTAGGCCACTCAAATAAAATGTTGTTTCTTATCACCGCAAGCATCATAAAAATCATGATCTGGGGAAAACTTTTTTATTTATTTTTTTACATTATTTTATGAAAAACATGTTAAAATTGGAAAAATATTGGTAAATTTGGTATCAAATTAAAGCTTATGGTGTCAGTAATGCAGTCCGCTGGGAGTAAGATGTGTTTAACAACTTTTGCTGATCAATAAACTCTGAATTACTAAAATGTGAAAATTAATCGCGAAAAATTCAAAATTCCCTATGTATTTCAGCTTCAGGTAAAAAAAAAAAAGTGAAAATAAAAAACGCCCTTGTCATATTTTTCACTGCTTGGTGATGAGAAACAATCTTTTTTTTAGTAGTTTTAGAATGACTAGGGTAAATCAGTGGGACTAGTAATGTACCTCATACTATAATGTCATAAATGTAGCTCAAGCAGTCCGATAAATATACCTAGATAGGTTACACTAACTATTCATAAATAAGCAAAGATGGCCGACAAGATGGCCACCAATAGACCTGATGGGACACAATTTCACCCAAGTGTAGAAAGATATTTGGTTACTAAGTATTCTAAAAGGTAAGTTAAAAGGTAAAATATACGGGACTAGCACATCCTGGTACCTGATGTAGTCAGGGGCTAAACTCCATCTCCTTATCAGGCCAATCTCCTCTCCTCACACCTTAAACAAAGGGGCTGATAAGAAATTCTTCTATGATGCACTGCTCTTTAGTCGGAGGCCTAACCACAATGCATTGCTCTGAGCTAAGATGGCGGCCCCCATAGCCTAATGCACTAGTCCTGTATAGTCTTCGGGTGCATGGGACCCCCCTCTTCCTACCCAACTACTCTGAAAAAGTAAACTTGTCTCCAGACTCATCTCAGTGGCTGTCATAAAATAAATGAGTCAAACGTTGTCTAACCTATCAGTTTACCATCCCACAAATAGAATCTGGAGCTGGCTGGCACATGCCAAGTGGGTCATTTATCACTCGCTCCCTTGTCACTTGGATGAGTTATTAACTCATTTATTCTATGACAGTCACTTGGAAGAGTCTAGAGACTTTTTCAGTTTATGTTTATAAATTTCAGCATCATGACTGGCCACAGCCAGGGGGCTACGCTGACCTAGTCATTGTTAAGTTGTCAACCCCTGCGAGCAACTCCTCCTTCATACAGCCTATAGCCCTGCCAGATCGGGACGCTGATCTCACAGATCAGGTCTGCACAGTCACCGGGTGGGGCAGACCAGGTAAATTGAATTCTCTGAGTCGCCCAAAGCTGTAGAGGGCGCTGTGCGCAGAATCGGCCGCCATTTTGTTGGGGGACAGTATAGGCCTATTTTGGTACGAGGGCTTCCTGAAAATTGCTGATTGCAGCTAAATAAAGTAGAGTTGGGCTGGTCTATAAATAAAGAAACTACATATTTCCCAATTCATCTCAGAATATTTACTAATTTAGACAACCATTTCATCAATGTCAGTACAATTTATTAATTCTGATCATTTATTTTGATGATTGTAGATTAATTCCCTTTTATTTTTTAATAAAATACGGCACTGCAATTGATTTAACCAAGAAGTGCCATGTTTAACACATGCATTAAATAACCCACACCCGTATTTAACGGCCCTGTGACATCATTCCTATATCTTATTTAGTTATATATAACTAAATTGAGACAAAATCATTGAGAACAAAATCATTATAACTCTGCTTACTCTATACCCACTGCTAATACATAGCATGGGTTCTATCCCCTCTCTTCTCCTTCTCCTTAATGAAGAAGCCATGCTATTGAAGTGTATACTAACCTACTCCATTTTGATAAGGTATACATAGCAAGAACATGGACCTAAATATGTGTTTTCTTGCTATAGATATATTCATAAGGCTTAATTGCCTTTATTAATTTCGCTCATCGGAAATGAAGCTGGTGTACGTACATAACAGTCTTCCAGGCCATTCATACCTGCCAGGGTAAATAATAGAAATTCAAATCAAATGGTACTATAGCTCTAGTCACCAAGAAAGAATTTTTTTTTCTTCCAGAAAATGAATGCACACACATATAATCTAGATTTAAAATAAAATATCTGAAATTACTAGATGATATATTGGACTCCAATCCCACTCGGATTCGCAAGTAATAACAGTTCTCGGCCCGACTAGTAGAGGGCGCGAGTAGTAGTGAGAGGGCGCTGCGATTGGGGTGGGAACAGATATATCAGGCCGAGTTGCCAAGGTAGAAGGCAGCCCAGCCAGGGTCTCTGACCGAACAGAACCGATTGCTTAGTTGAAATGTATAGGAACCATGAATAAAACCTCTCTTTTTGCATCCAGAATCGGATAACCTTTCGAGTTGTCTTTTCTGCGAGAGAAAACTCTACATATCCATAAAATATGGTAATACCATCTGTTGAGTGACAGCTGATTTGCCGCCCCAGATGGGAACCTTTCCCCAGCCTCCCATACAGAAATTATAGTGTTTCACACTGAAGATGGTATACCTATGGCTGCATTTGTCTCAAAGGGCCATATCTATGCAATGGCAACCCATCTAATTGTTTTTAAAGGAACTCAATAAACAAGTTTATTTTTTGTTCAAACACCACTGTGGCCACCTTGAATTACCATAATTCGAATTGTAGTAATAGGTGTAGGTACCCCCATGCAGGGCTAAGTTCTCAGAATAGGTTGTATGCTTAAGTATTAAATACTGCCCTTCCCATACAAGTGAAGTTGTTTCTCCACATGAAATAAATATTTTTATTCTGGTCATTTATTTTGATTATTGTAGATTAATTTTTCTATGAAATACGGCGCTGCAATTAATTCATCCAAGGAGCGCAGTATTTAACACATCCGTCAAATAACCCAAACCTGTATTTAATGGCCCTGTGAAAATCAAAATGGCAGTTTGTTTATATTTTAATGGCGTAGAAAAAAAGCTATTATAGCAACTTAAGGCCACCCATAAAAGTGTAATTTGAATTGAAAAATGTAAAAAATAAATACAAAGGAACACTCATTCAAGTCTGTAGCCTGGGTTATTTCACTTGTTGAAGATAGGCTCCATCTTCAACTTGTGAACAAACCCAGGCTACAGACTAAACCTGTGGACCTTTGTCTTTTTATTCTGTCTTGCAGCCATGAAGGGGTCGGTAGCAGAGCTGCAGCAGCGGCGGCTGGTGGTGTGGTCGGACGTGCTGTGTCGGCGGTGTTGGCAGGACGTAGATGTGAGGAGGACCTGTGCATCACCTCCTAATGGCAACACACCCACAGGCATCTGTCAGGTACCCTAAACATAATATGTGACCCGTTTTGACAAAATGGTTTGTAAGTCGGAGAAATAAAATGTTCTGATATTGCCAGATTCGTGTACAGCTCATCAAGAGCTTTCATTTGATATATGACAAGTGGTATTTTGCCCAATATTCACTTTTTTAATACATTTTTGTTGATTTAAATGGAAATCAATTAAAATGAGGGGGGGCACTCACACTATGACAGTACCCGCTGACTGCCAAACTACCGCCTGCCTAAAAACTGGGGTCACCAAACCACCGCCCCTCATAAATACAAAGGACCGCCCCTGATTTCTCACATAGGAGTCACCGCCCCTCCTATTTCAGGTACCCCTGTAACACCACCTGTATTTCCTGATGCAAACAGTGCAGTAGACATGGATGATAATTGTTTTCTTCACATTTTATCATTTATATGTTACTAAGACCCAATGACTGGCCCCTCCTCTAGAGTTACTGCCCCCTATTTTTGAGGGTACAAAGAATCACCACCCCCTGACTTTTACATCCACTGCTACCGCTTCAGTGGGGCGTTTGGAGGTTGGTAGTCATTTCAGATCTGAGTGCCCCCCGGCTGTAAACGTATTATATTTCACGCTGTACATATTTTCGCAGAGTTTAAAACCCGGGAAAAAATGTACAGAGCGAAAATTTATCCAATATAGCTCTCTAGCTACCACTTTTCAATAACCGCGAATTCAAATCGCAGTGAAATTGCATTTATTAGCAAATCCGCGAAAATTTATACCAGGGAAAATAACTACCCAGTATGTCAACACCTACGTCAGGCTGTGTCTCACGAACTTGGGTCAATGTTTTTTTCTCTGACCGGGTGCCGTCTCCCAGCCAGCATGCCCGTATGGGCCCCACCTGGGTAGAAACTGGGCATACCGGGCTAACCTGGACTTGGGCTCTTGGTGGGGTATGAGTGGGCTCTCAGGTGGGCCCCACCTGGGCTATCCCCACTGAGTTCCTGTTTATCATTGCACAGGGAATACATTAAATCACACCCAAATGTCTTTCCTTCATGCTTTTTCCAACTTTAAGTCTCATTAACACCAACATTTCTGAAACTGTGTTTGACCTGGGTTATGACTGGGCAAACTGGGCCAAGATAGAGCTGGGCTGTTGGTGGGCTACAGGCTGGGTATGAGGTGGGCCCCAGCTGGGATCTGCCTATTGATAAAATATTATTATTGCAGAAAATGTTTATTACATCAAATCCATAATTGCCTTTTGTCAAAGTTTTGCTGTTATTTGCATTTTCCCTTTTGTATGTCTACTGGGCTACAACTGGGCAAGCTGGGCAGAGTTTCCGAATTCCTCACTAGATGGCAGCACGGCATGTGTTGTGAAGTTTTAGATGTAAACACAGATCTATTTCTTTATTTACAATGGTAATCAATGCTCTAACAGTATTCAAAATAATTGGAAATAGCACTGATTTCATAGTTAGTTGATATGATCCAAAGTGGATACTTAAACATTTTAATATTAGGAAAACAATGACTACTTAAGTGTGGACACCTCTTGCTTGGGTATGAGCATAATTTATAACCCTGGGTGTGCTTCTCACTATCATCACTTGCTTGCCATGCATGGACTGCTTGGCTATGGTGGTAGAGTCACAATAAAGTGGCCTACCTTACCTGCAATCAATAGATGTATAATTTGGTTCTCTTTACTCCTTTGATAAAAGGAACAGAGGACAACATACAGTTATGTACTGTGTGAAAACCATCTGGGCTGTCCCACTTAAGACCCAGTTATGGCCCACCCTCTGGGGCCCAGTTGGAATATGGGGCACTTAATAGACCTAAACCTCTAAATAAAAAACAAAAAATTGAATTTGATAATTCAATATTTAGGGTAATGTTACTCGTAAATGCCCATATGGGGCCCAGCCGGGGCCCGAGTAGCCCCAAAACTGGGCAGCCCACCTGGGCTCCGGATGGGTGCACGTGACAGCCCCAGGTGGGCCCCGTCCGGGCGGCCCAACTGGGTCCCAGATAACAGCCCTATTGGGACCCAGCTGGGGCCCACTAACCAATGCTGGCTGGGAGAGCTCTGACCAGGTGCCGTCTATGACTGGGTGCCATCTCTGACTGGGTGTCAGAAAAAGGTGTTTTGAAAAAAAATTATACTCATATATATGTAGCTGTTGGCTATTCTAAGATAGACATCTGCTATGAAAAACTCCAGATTCGAAAATAGGTTGTTCAGAAATTACACTTTATTCATTCTGACATACGGCTCGTAATCATACAGACGGATAGCAATAATCAAATAGGCTTCTGAACACCAGTGGTCATATGAACATACAGGAGGTATACGCTCACGGTCTAGTACATAGTTCCCGAGTTCCAATGCTCTCTTCCATCTTGGTTAACTCCTCTTGGGACAGACTCCCCCGTAGGGAGTTCTGTACCCGGAGTTGTACACCAGTGCGTCTATCTCCTCTAGTTCCCCCAGAGGGTAGAACAGAGAGAGACGCAGGGTGACCAAGGTGGAAGCAGCGACAGGACTAGGCCTAAAAGGTACAACAGAGTTCGGGGAAGCTCTGTTGTGGAGCAGCCAAGCTGGCCGAAGTGCGCAGCAAGACTGGGTCCTCGATTAGCAGAACTCCAGGTCTTATGTACTGGTCGTTATGTAATTCTCTCCATTACTCGTAAACACTTGAGTTCCCGAGGAACTCCGGGTAACCACGCGCCGGTGCATCCGAGCCGACACTGTACCCGAGATATGTCGGGTGACACGTGGCGGTCACGGCTCAATGCACATAACCAGGCCGCGCTCCACCATTCCTCAGGTGGGCTTATATAACCTTATACTCGGCAGTAGACAGGAGTGCGGCCTGGATACACGACAACACATATACCAAATATAACTCCAACTGGTTCCCTAGAAATAGTACAGCGGCGACCCACTACACTACCCCCCTTCAGACAATATCACAGCGTCTAAATAGCAGCACTAAGTGCAGTATTATTATACTACCTTAATACAAATGACAAATTTTATCTCCAAACAACCCAAAAAACAAATATATTGTCTCCAAACATATACATAGTGGAGGCAAGCGTAACTCTTTCTATTAGAACCACTAATATATTTCTTGGGTATCATAGATATGTATTCATCCTTTTTGATATTAACGTCAATCATATCAACCATCAGGATCCAGTTACACAATAATCGAGTATAATCCTTCAATAACAGTCATGATTTATGGGACTAAGAGGATAAACTCCACACAGCCAGTCAAGCCCTATAAAACAAACTTGACTATATATCATAAAAAAATATATAAAACCTTCAAGACACATTTATCGCATACTAACCATGTCTCATCGAAAACGATTTGTTACAACAGGTATCGTATACATACAGATCAAATATGAGCACTTCTCCTTAAAAGTTACCAAGTTTTAGTACAAGACATATTGGAAACAAAAAAGGTGGCAAGTGTCGACTTTATAGTAAACCTTGACCCAACCCGTCTATATGAATAGACTCACTCGCTTTACGTGCCAGAGTAAGGTTTGAAAGATCAATATTTTTGGAATAAATGAACATATAGCGTAGATCCGGTAAATGCAGTTTTCAATCCAATCAAGGTCTCCAAAACCTTATGCACCATGGTCACATGGGTGTCTTCACACAATAATACAAGTGACATTCTCCATATAGGAATACCGTAAGCAATCAGATCTAGTGTTGGCGTAACATATTTCAACGATTCAGGGAGAATTAGTCTCCACACTTAGTTCAAAGATCAAAAACGCAGCAAGCTGAAAAATAGAATGACCCGGCTCCTCACTCGATACCTTCCTTCTGAAAGTAATCAACGGGAGCCTACAGATCTCCATAACAACCTACGCAATTTCCACTCTCAGTACCTGAATAAATTTTGCGTTTTTCAGGTTCATTGATATGTTATTACCACAGATCTACACATAGTACGAATGTAGTCAAGCAACTTTTCATCTCAGTAGGTATCATCAGGATCCAGTCCCTCATACCTTTACTCATTGGACGGTTAAATCTGAGTATCACAATCGGCATACAATAATCATACCTATAGCATATGTCATCAACTCAAACAGAACCCGTTTCACAAATACTGTCTTATGGCAAAAAAATATAGAACACTCTTTGGTGATGGTTTTAACAGTTTCATATATAGCGATAACTGCAAACCTAGATCATATCAAAGTCTTTTCATAAATAGGTGATAATGATCCACTGTTCTTGTCATCTCAGTCTTTTATAAATATATATATCTATCTAGTCATCTTGTGACTTATAGTCTATAGTATAAAGCATCATATGATCCGTGGTGTACTAACAACCCCACTACTGCACCAGTTCAACCTTGATGACGACACATGGTAGAGGTTCCATATATGCTGCAACTGGGAATGTTTTTATGACTCGCCACTCAGCAAAAGTTCTTCGTTTCTGGACACTGGAGACATACATTCACTAGGTCGATTGTCACTCATCTCAATGGATATGTCCATCCCAAACCCTAGCTGCGAAGCGTCAGGGTCAGGACCATGCATTTGAGCACCCATAGCTACATTCGCCATGGATACAGGAATGTCCAGGGTAGATGGACGATGGTTCCCAGACATAGAACCAGTCGTCACAGGTAGGTCCATTGGAGGATCCACCATCATGGATTGTTCGAGTTCGTTTTCAGGAGCCATAAGCGCCTCAGCATCACGGATAGACAGACGTAAGTCAGCCTCTGCAATTGCATCGTTCAGCTCCATCAGTATCTGAACCGCCTCTCTAGTCTCACTTTCCGTTATCTGGTACGGTGACTGACAAGAGGTGGTGTCGAGTATTGGTGTTGAGACAGGAGTCGAGTTATGTGACTCTGTCTGCAGTTCATTCACCACCATCCTCGCTAGAGCGGACACCCCGGCTGGAGTATCCATAGTCTCAAAGGAAGACACGGTTGTGTCCACCCCCATGGTAGTATACTGCATCGTCTTAGCATCAGACGACACAGAGGTAGACGTCACAGCAACAGGTGTCACCGAGACTGGTGACACAGGGACAGACGTCACAGCCACAGACGTCACAGGAACGGGTGACACCGGAACAGACGCCACAGCAACGGACGTCACAGGAACAGGTGACACCGGAACAGACGTCACAGCCACGGACGTCTTAGGAACAGACGTCACAGGAACCAACTCCGATGACCCACAGGCCATGGAGGTGGCAGCCACGTAACTGCAGTCGGCCAGGTGCGTCTCATCTTCTGTAGATGGAGGTGGAGGACTCCTAGGGGTATTACTAGCCCTGGAGTCAGCTCTCAACCTTTGTGCGTATGCATCACCGTCAAATCCTAAGGGAAGAGGGGTGGAACCCCGTTCAACCCTGTACACACTCTCGTCGTACCAACTTGACAATGGTATCTCATAGCAATCCTCAAAGAACTCAGCCAACTCTTCATAGAAGTCATCGTTCTGCTGAGCTTCCTTTTTATAGCTAGAAAATTCTTCTGTTAGACCACCAATTTCGTGTTCCAACTTCCGAATAATTTTGGTTTTTAGACTTATTTCAGTCCTGGCAGCAGTTAGCTTATGTTCAGCAGAACTGACCATATCCTTACTGCGATCCAACTTGACTTTGAGATCATCAATTAAAAATTGACTTTCCATACGAGATTTTTCAATGTTCAATCTCAAATCATCTACTATTCTGCTAGAGGTTGCTACCATGTCATCTCGTTGTCCCAACTGTCTTTTGAGGGCTTCATTCTCCTCAGTCATTTTGGACATTTTAGATAGGAGTTCTGCTTTAGCAGTCTCCACTTTCTCTAATTCGGCCAAACGACTTTCTTTTACCAATTGCTCAGCTTGAGCCCTAGCTCCTTGCAGAGCTAGTTGACAAGCGAGATCCAGTGTGTCAAATGAACTTTTCAGTCCAGTGACATACTGTTCTTTCAGAAGATTCCTGATACTTACATTCTCAGGGTGATCAATATCACCAGTCAGCTTAGGCAGGGGGACCGACTCCAAAGAGATATCTTCCTCACCCACTCCAGGTGATGGAGAGTTTAGTGAGAGACCCCCCATACAGGTAGATGGTGATGGAACGGAGGATAGTCTGCGACCAATCTCCTGTTCCTTCCTCATCTCTGTTTTACTTGATTGAACCCTGCCTGTGGGTGGGGTGAATTTCTGGTCCACCCAATCATCTCCCTCAGATTGAAAATCAATCGTTCTGTAGATCATTTTAGATTTGGAATCCTCTTTCCCACTTACTGACTCTATCTTCCCTGTTACATACCCTTGACTATCAGTAGAAGTATTTTCTGTTTTTAATATCTTCCTTGACACTCCCGGGTTCCCTCTAGCTTCAGAGATTGTGGTAGGAGGTATTACCTCCTCTCCCACAAATACACAGTCATCCTCCTCCTCTACAGGAGAAGCCAACAGGTCATTTACCATTTTCTCTTCTAAGGCTAGCCTTGGGCTAACAGCAACCCTCGGTAATGTTCCGCCAGAGCCCTCCTTGTTGGATTCAGTAGTGTTCCTACTAAACCCACAGGAAGACCCCGGAGCACGTCTTTTGGTTGGGGTAGATCGGCCGTCAGGTGATGAGTCCAACTCAGCAGAAGCTGAGGACTCCTCTGAACCTGTGGTCCGCATCTCTCCTAAGGTAACCGAGACAGGAGTGTACACTCCATGGTCCACAGTTTTACCTTCAGACAGCATTTTACCTTTAGGCGGAGTGGCCAATTCCATTTTACTACGATAATCAGAGGCTTTCTCTGGAAAGTCCTGAAGGTAGTATGGCCACGCCTTTCGATTCAACCACAACCTTCTCGGGTTATGGTTAAACACTAAGGTGTATGCCAACCCCTGTGGTACCCTCACACACTTTTCTCTGTCCGTGAGTCCTAAGGCCTCCGGACTATTCTCGAGAATGTCTAGATTGGACATGGCAATTTCAGCCTTCATATGGTGTACATCCACTAAATGCCTTACCATACAACCCTTTCTAGATGTGCTGAAAGGTTCACCATCTTTCATACATTTAACTGAGCGATTAGGCCTGGCCCGGCACTGCCACATCATTTTGGAGTGCGCGTGGAACTCCACTAGATGTCGTGCGAACTGGTACAGGTCCAGATACTCAGCTATTGGATTTCTATCCATACACTCATTGAATGGGCATTGCCCCGAACCTATTCTCCAACCTCTACCAGGTTTATAAGTAGGCATACCTGGCGGGACAAATGTCATCCACGCCCATTTCAACCGGTCTCTATCTTCGTTGGAGAGGTCGGCAGCCCTGTATGTCCCCATACTTTGCTTTATAACCTCATCCCAGAACTTGTAAGCTTGATGTGCTGCTGAACTAGTATATTCTAACCACCACTCCAAATCCCTTTCCGTATCTTCGTAGGATGGTAGCCTAGCTCGGCTCCCCATCTCCCCAGTAACCTCCCCTGTATAGGGTCTGGACTTGGAATTATCGGAAGGAGGTCTGAATAGTTTAGTACATTTCCTCTCGTTGAATTTGTCCAACTGTTGGATATATGCCCCCCTGCATATCTTACTCCCGGGAATCACGTCATCTGGCTTAAATTTCTCAAATTTTGCTGCTAACTGCATTACTGCCATAGTTGGAATACGTTCCGGAGTTGACTGTGCAGGGGCATCCCAATCGGGTACAAAGTTACCATGCACCGGATGTAAACCATCCGCACGGTCATACGACATAGCACCCCACGGAGCACCCACTGGCATGTCACTGACCGGGTACACCGGTATCCCGGGCATATTCGGGTCAGTCCGGGTCACTCCCGAAGTAGGTGGTGACGCAATATTCCCAACCTGGAACAAGGGAAATCCCCCAGCCTCGAGTCCTTTTAACCCCGGCCCTGACACGAACCCCCTAGCTTGCGCCACTGATAAACCCATATCTACCAGTTTCTTAACATGTTCTCCCCGAGCTAGGAGATACTGTGTGGTTTTAACCTTTTCAGCTCTCCTTATCTCCGAGATATTACTGTGATTTCGGCGTTTCACACCCCTATTCTTCATCTTAGCTGGTGGATGATACACAAATTTAGGTAAATCTGCCTCCCGAAATCGTTTTGGAAGATCATACTCGACCGGAGCTGTTGACTCCAGGTCCCCCAAAGCTAACAACTCTCTCTGTTCCTGCGACAGAGGGGAAACTTCCGTCGAGTGACTCCTTCTATGGGAGTCTCCCGACGGATAGTTATCCGCCATGATAACTACACAGAGGGCGGCCCAGAGGAGCCCACTCTAAAAATGAGCTTAAATGAGTAGTAAAATCAGGAAAATTGTTACAAATGTGTCCTCCTGTACTACCTCACTTTAGTGTCTCCTCTCTCCCTCACATGTAGATGTTCTAACCGGTGTTACATACGCGGAGAGAGGTGCCTTCGCATCCACCCTCTCCAACGGTATGTGCAGGACTGACGCTTTCCGCGCCAAACCAGCATGCGTGCGCACCCAAGCGCAAAGGATCACGGGTACCGGATAGCCCTTCCCGAAGAAGTTATCCGGTATTATCCGAAGAAAACCGGGTGGCGGAGTTAACTGCGTAGTAGTTGCAATCTTCGCCGGGTTTTCTCGGATTGTATTTTTGCACATCATTTCAAGTAATAGCAATTCTTCAGTTCGTCACGGCTGTCTCATTTATAGCTTATGAACTTTCAGAACGCTGTTTTAAACAAACATTATAAAAAAATACGTGTCAAAGTAAATTTCTTTGGTTGTCCGAACAAATTCGGAATACGTATGAGTACCTTTTCTCATATTGTTGTAACGAGTTTTCCACCCGTACTTTCCACATAATATTTCGTATTAGGATCCTCATATTATCCTTAGAAAAATTACTGACTAGGTTTGATTGGATTCTAATCCGAAACCATCACGACAAGTACTAAATGGGAAACCAACTCACAGACCATAGCATGTAAACATTCAAAACTAACTTTAGTAAAGCAGAACGTTGGGTACCCCAATGCCATCTACTGGTCAATTTCACCATTATTCCCGTCACAAAGACTAAAGAATAAAATCCGGTATTTCTCGTTGTGTTTTTGACAATCAGCACCAGTTACGCAACTTTCCGGGGTTTACCGGGTAAGTCCTTGGAGACCCGAACTATTTCGGGTAACCACAACAAACAAACCCAGCCCCGCCGTTCTTACGTAACAGCACCTCGACCCGCTATACGAGCACTTCTACGTATGGGTCCTTGGGGTTTCTTCTTCTCAATTACTGTAGGAACCTCTCTAGTTTCCTTTTCAGTAACTACCTTCTTCTTCTTCTTCCTACCATCGACTTTCCTAGCTGGCGTTGCTTTTCTAGTCTTCTTTGTAGGCGGGGGTGCTGTAACCTGTGTTTTACGCACCCACCTGGGTTGGGGCATTGGCACTTCTACCAAAGGCTCATTCTCATCGCCAGGCCGGCGACCTAGCCAAGGCTTCAGGCGATCTACATGGCCTGCAACTATCTTGCCTTTCACATTTTTCAATAACACAGTAACATCCGATATTACTTTTGTCACTTCAAATGGCCCATCCCAACCCTTCGAGATTTTTCCATGTACAGGTGGTTTCAATCTCACCACCTTTTGTCCAACTACATACTTCCTCTCTCTCAAGCCTGTATCATACCCTACTTTCTGATGGACGGCCGCTTTTTTCAAATGGCCTCTCACCAATGCATAGCCTTCCCGCAATTCTCTGCGCAGGGATTCCGCAAATGCCACTCGGCATGGGACATCCTTTCTCCGCAGTACTCTGCCAAAGACCAAATCTGCAGGCATTATGATCTCAGATCCAAATACCAGGCTGTTAGGAGTGCAGCCAGTTGAAGCATGCACCGTACCGTTGTATGCATGAGCCACATACTGGGAAAACGTATCCCAGTCATCCTGATTAGAATTAACCAGCGTGGTCAGCCCCTGGATCAACGTGCGGTTGAATCTCTCAACCATCCCATCCGACTGCGGTCGGTACGGATTAGTGCGTGTCTTAACTATGGCTAATTCTTCCAGCATCCCCTGAAAGAGACGCGATTCAAACTCCCTACCCTGGTCTGAATGTAACATGAGAGGTGCGCCAAATGTTAGTACCCACTCCTCAACCAAAGCTTGTGCGCAAGTTAATGCCGTGTGATCCTTCATTGGGATCACCTTCACGTACTTTGAATAGTAGTCTTGTACCACCATCATGCACACGTTGGAGTTTGGAGTTGTCTGGAAGCCAGTGATTATGTCAATGGCTATCCTCGCAAATCTGACTCCGAACAGTTCCTGTCTGAGAGATGTTTTACCTTTCCCAGGGCCCGGCTTCACCAGGCAACACGTTGGGCATTCACTCAACCAACGTATTACGTCCTTAGACATCCCAGGCCAGTAATATCTCCTCGCGAGTTTGTCCAAAGTCCGTTTCCTGCCAAAATGAGCGGAAGTCTGATGACCATGGAAAAACTCAAATACTTCCCATCTCAGAGAAGCTGGCAAGACTATCTGTAGCCTCCTCCTGGCTTTGCCTTCAAGAGTTTTCCATCTACACAATAGGCCGTCTCGCACTACCAGCTGCGACCATTGGCCCACTAAGTTCCTTACTTCCACACATTCCAATGACAGAGCAGGTCTGACGGGACGAGCAGCTCTCTCCAGGATCAGATTCCGTATCATATTGATACCATCGTCATCCTGCTGAGCTTCAAGTATGGACTCCGCCGACCAAAACACCAAGTTCTCTTCCCAGGCCGGATCAAAATTCATTATTGGAGCCACCAACGCGTTATGTATGCCACAGTCTTCACAGTCCATTCTTGCACATCTTCGGATTGGTCTCCTAGACAAACAATCCGCATTTACGTGCTTCACTCCGCTCCGATGCTGAATCTGGGTATTCTCTATCCCTAGTTCAGACAACGCGGAGATCCATCTACCCATCATCCCATCTGCTTCCTTGAAATTAAGGAGCCATCTCAAGGATGAATGGTCTGTTCGTAGAATAAAATTCCCACCATACAAATAATGGCGGAATTTCTTTGTGTAAACTACTATGGCCAACAACTCTCTCTTGGTGGTGCAATAATTGCGTTGAGTTTTACTCAAGCTGTTGCTAGCAAATGCCAAGGGCACTTCTCTACCTTCCTGCACTTGGGATAAGACAGCGCCTATGCTATCGTTGCTAGCGTCGGTGTCCAGGATGAACTGATCACCCTCAGTAGGATAGCTCAGCACAGGAGTTACCGTGAATAACTCCTTCAGCTTCTGAAAAGCCTGTCCAGCTAATTCCGTCCAAATAAACGGTGGTAGCTTCAACATTCCCTTCCTTTTTCCTACTACCAGCGCCTGTAATGGAGCTGACACCTCAGCAAATCCGGGAATGAAATCGCGGTAGTACGAGCAGAAACCCAAAAATGACCTCACTTCTTTCTGGTCTTTTGGCGTTGCCCAATTAGCTACAGCCTCTAATTTCCCTGGATCCGCCGAAATACCCGTGCCACTGACTATTCGGCCCAGATATTCCACTGATTGCCTGAAGAACTTGCATTTCTTAGCTTTCAGTCTAAGGTTGTAGGATCTCAATCGATCCATCACCTTGTTCAGATTTGATAGACACTCCTCCCGAGTTTTCCCGAAAACTATGATGTCGTCTAGATAAACTAGACAGTTTTTCCACAACAATCCCCTTAGCATTGTCTCCATCATATTCTCGAAAGTAGCCGGAGCATTGCATAAGCCAAATGGCATTACATTGAACTCAAACAACCCCCGGTGGGTTGTGAATGCTGTCTTTTCCTTATCCTCTGGGTGCATCCCAATCTGCCAGTATCCTGACTGGAGATCTAAGGTACTAAACCAGTGATTGCCTCCCAAGGAATCCAGACTTTCGTCAATGCGTGGCAAGGGGTAGGCATTCTTCCTCGTAATCCCATTCAGTCTCCTGTAATCTATACAGAACCGACAGGTGCCATCCTTTTTGGTAACCATTACCACCGGACTAGCCCATGGACTATCTGAGGGCCTTATTATCCCTTCCCCTAACATCTTGTCCACCTCATCCTCCAATGCCTGTTTCTTAGACAACGGGAGGCGCCGGTATGGCAAGCGCAATGGTGGGCTAGAACCGGTGTCTATCCGATGAGTTACTCGGTCAGTTCTACCCAATTGCTCCCCTGGAGCGGAGAACAAGTCTGCATTCTCGCATAATAGCTGAGCTAGACTCCGTTTGTCCTCCTCCGTCTCCAAGTGGCTATCTGTCACCAATGGTAAAAGATGCAGTGGCAAACCATATCCTTCCTTCCTATCCTGCTCTCCAGTGTCTTGCAATACCACTGGCATAGCGGATGGATCCAAAGCTCCTATTTCCACTGCCCTCTTTACTGCTAACTCCACTTCTGGTGAGTCAGCTCTTCCTACCACGTCGGCATATGTTACGTCCCCAAAGGTCGTCCCCTTTTCCAGGTACACATCCTGAAAAGTCATATTACTGACTGGTACTACTGTTCGTCTTGAACTTTGCACTAAGGCACTGGTGGAAACCAATCCCAGCTTACTCAAATGCTGCTGATTCGGTTCCACCACCCCCATGCGGTCAAATTCCATTTCCCGGCAGTATACAACTACATTGCACACATGGCGGGGAGGAATTCGCACTGTCTGAGAGACAGACGAGACGCCTGAAATCCGGCGGAGTACACACTGGACTTTCATCTCTTGTGGATATCGAAGAGTGAGTTCCCCTGTCACACTATCCAATACCGCCCCATACAGAGAACAAAAATCTACTCCCAAGATTCCCTCATCCGTCAATTCAGCCACAGTTGTTGAAACAACAAATGAATGTTGATTCACCCAAAAGGGTATCACCTGTCTGCCATGCGTCCGCATATGAGACCCATCAGCACTTCTGACCGACCCAGACCCCACAGGGTTAGTCGACAGACCTGCGAGCTTCTTGAAGAAATGGTGACCCATCATGGAGTGACTAGCTCCAGTATCAATCAGAAATTCCCCCAAGCAGCCCTGAATCTGCACAGGCAAGTACCATCTCTTCCCTTGTAAAGGGGAAGGTTGCAAGGCAAATCTCTGGATTCCAGCTTCACCGCCCAAGTCATATCCCCTCGAGTTGAGAAACTTAACTATAGGATCATCGGGTTTGAGTCGCGAAGCACAAAACCTTTCTACTTCTTCCGCCAACTCAATTCTGCGGACGGTGTCCAGATGAGCTAAATCTTCAACACCATTCTCGTCCGTTCCCTGGGGCCCATCTCCACCTGGCGGATCAGACTCAGGTGCGGCTAACCCCAGCGGTTCCCATGAAGTGGAATCTTTTGATTCTCCCCTAACAGTACCTTTGACAATCACAGGTGGGGTTGTTATCTTGTCATCGACAACAACCCCTATTAGTTTTCCGTCGGTGGTGGGCTTTGGTCAGAAGAGGGTCCGTCTTTTTGTTTCTCGACCGATGATACATTCTTAGTATCCTTGGACCAACATGTCCTTGCAAAGTGACCCTTCTTCCCACAATTATAACATTTCGTGTCTTTGTTGGGTTTCCCCTTACCGCGACCACGAGATGCGACCTTCTCAGCCTTCTCAGCCTTACTACGCTCCTCCATGACTTTTCCGATCATGGTCTTCAATGCACCCTCCTCTGGCGCCTGAGCGTCTGATCCTGGAATCCTTCGTCTTACATAAAAAGAACGACGTCCTTTCCATTTAGGATCTATTGCTGCCACCTCTTGCACTCCCTCTGTAGTCAGTTCAACCTCTTCTACGGGCATTTCTATTACTGCTACAGGGGCTGCCTCTACAGTTTTCAACAGCTTCCTCTTTCTCAGAGCATCCTCCGTAAGCTCGAAGATATCTGCTAGTGACATAGTGGTCTTCCACTGTGAAGCAATCTCGCTCGACAATCTTTCGTCCTTAAGTCCATCTATATACAGGCTGGACAATTTCCTTACCAGCCATGGATCACTTGGACTCATAGATGCAAATGCTTCTGCTGCTAGCACTCTGAGAGCCATTCCAAACTGTCTGTGCCCTTCACCGGGCTTCTGAACTCTTGCCTCTAGCTCAGACGCGGGATCCGCACCGGATGTGGAACCTAAAGCCCAAGAAGCTGTTTCCACTAATCCCTTGTACGTTCTACCCCCGCTTAACTCAAAGCTTGTTAGAGCGGGATCACCAGGACCATCCCGCAGACACCATGACAAAGCTGCAAGGCATTCATCGCCCTCCCAACCATTATGTCTCATATCTGCTGAAAATCGTGTGAACCATTTTCTCCATGGAACTGTGCCATCATACTGCTTCATCTTGATAGCCTGTTTTCTCACAGGTATCATCCCCGTTCTCAACGGTATATCAGTCTGACTCAAAGCATAGTCCACTGCTTTAAAGTTCCCCACGTCATTCGGTACCGCATCAATCCCCAATCTTCTAATTGCTGGATTGTTTTGGAACACTACCTCATCCTCCATAGACATATTTGCCCTATGTTGGTAGGGTGTCCCACTTTGAATAGTACCTCCTGTCCTTGGTGTATTCATGCTTCCTGGAGTTACATGACTGCCAGGCAATGGGGGAGGTGGTAAATTGAACATAGGTCTTGCGTTCCCATAACAGTTATCCGGGCCAACATTACTCCACCCCCCATAGGAGGTGTTAGGCCCTGCCAGATTCCCTTGACCTGGCGGCCGAGCATTCATGTTTACCCCCTTGGGCAAACCTGGTCTACCCACTGTAGACACGTTTACCGGACCTGTAGGAACCTGCCTTGTTCCCGGAGCTGGAGTAGAATGAGCACCTGGAGCTGGAGCAGTGTTACCTGGTCCCACAGGAGGCTTATTCCCTGTAGCCTGGGCTACCGGAACGTCTCCTTTTACTCCCTTGGTGTCATTCTCCACACTCACTGACTCTGTTTCCTCAAGAAAGCAATCTAACTTCTCCTGAAACAGCTTTTCAACTCTACCACACAGTTCCAACATGAACTCCTCATTCTTATCAAACTTACTGCCATGCATGGATGAGTGTCCACTCACACTGGATAACATGTCAGCTGTATGTATCACCATGGAACCATCTAGATCCTCAGTGGCAGGTGGTTTCACCACCTCTTCCACTGTATTGACTATAAATACTGAGGGCTCGTCGGCAGTCACAAAGGTCTCATCTTTAGACACTTCTTGTGCTGTCCCCACTGAGTCCCTTTGTACCTTAGTCACTTCTGGTTCCAGTTTCTTTACCATGTGATTCTCAGCTTGTTGAGCTAGTGCTTCCAACTCTCCTAACTTACTATCCTGTTTCTTCAACAACTCATCATACTCCGCTACTTGTAACTGTCTTGCCAGTATCTCGGAACTAATTTCTTTATTCCGCACCACTAGCTTTTCTGTTTCAGACTTCAATCTGACTTCAGTTCCCTCAAGTAGACCTACATTGACTGAAATTTGTTCCAGATGTTTTATCTGAGCTGCATGTTCCCCAATGTTTCCCGACCTCTTTGCCAAAAAACTCTTTTCGAAAGCTTCCCTTTCCTCCTTCAGCTTTCTAAGGGATTCCTCCTCTAGTCTTATCCCTTCTTTCATATGCTCATGCTCATTTCTCAATCTGAGCGTCCTTATGTCATCCAGGCTCAACCTCTCCCTGGGTTCATAAGGTGGAACCTCTAGACCTGGTATCGTCAGCCTAAAAGGATCTGGGAACAGCTTATCTCCCCTGGAGATCACCTCAGCTGTCTCTTCCCTTTCCTCAGGAGTTTCCTCTAGGTCGTCCCTTTTGACTACCTCAACTCCTTCCTGACTGACCGGGACCACCACTCTAGTCCCTTCCACTGCTTCCACAGTGGGTACCGGTCTAAGTTCCCATCTCACTGGTACATCTACTGTACCCTCCAGACTAGGTATACTAGAGTCACTATCCTCTCCAATATCTTCTATGGTTACCGGTCCAAGCAGTTCCTGGACCCGGCCTACCATTTCACTATCTGGCTCCAGAGCTGGACGTTTCGCTGGAGGGTCCCCTAGTGAATCCTCAGATCTCACTTCATGGGCGCTATCTTCCCCTCCATGTCCAATTTCCCTACTCTGATTGAACGTATGCACCTTCTGCCTAGCATTAAACCTCACCCTAGATCGTAATCTAGGACGCATCCCCTCCCCTTGGTTAGTAACCGACGGGGGAGGTACCTCTGTATCTGACATATCTTCACCACACAAAAGCAACCTGTAATAGCTATCCTTGAAACCTACCAATTCTGGTTCAAACATATAAGAGCTTACCTCTCAATTTCAGAAAGAAAAATAACAAAATAAATGTAAATCAATACTTACCCAAAGTGGTCACGGCACCAGTGTAGCTGTTGGCTATTCTAAGATAGACATCGGCTATGAAAAACTCCAGATTCGAAAATAGGTTGTTCAGAAATTACACTTTATTCATTCTGACATACGGCTCGTAATCATACAGACGGATAGCAATAATCAAATAGGCTTCTGAACACCAGTGGTCATATGAACATACAGGAGGTATACGCTCACGGTCTAGTATATAGTTCCCGAGTTCCAATGCTCTCTTCCATCTTGGTTAACTCCTCTTGGGACAGACTCCCCCGTAGGGAGTTCTGTACCCGGAGTTGTACACCAGTGCGTCTATCTCCTCTAGTTCCCCCAGAGGGTAGAACAGAGAGAGACGCAGGGTGACCAAGGTGGAAGCAGCGACAGGACTAGGCCTAAAAGGTACAACAGAGTTCGGGGAAGCTCTGTTGTGGAGCAGCCAAGCTGGCCGAAGTGCGCAGCAAGACTGGGTCCTCGATTAGCAGAACTCCAGGTCTTATGTACTGGTCGTTATGTAATTCTCTCCATTACTCGTAAACACTTGAGTTCCCGAGGAACTCCGGGTAACCACGCGCCGGTGCATCCGAGCCGACACTGTACCCGAGATATGTCGGGTGACACGTGGCGGTCACGGCTCAATGCACATAACCAGGCCGCGCTCCACCATTCCTCAGGTGGGCTTATATAACCTTATACTCGGCAGTAGACAGGAGTGCGGCCTGGATACACGACAACACATATACCAAATATAACTCCAACTGGTTCCCTAGAAATAGTACAGCGGCGACCCACTACAAAAACAAAACAAGTGGCTATTTAATAAAATCTAAAACAGAGTAAAAGAAGGCCAAGCCCAAGTTCAAGGCAAGGTACCCAACTAAATTACTTAGCCTAGTCTTACTCTTATTTTTAGGGAGTGTCAGTGTTCATTTCTTGATGTCATGATGACAGGGTCCCTGACTCAGGGGGTGGGGCGTAACAAAATTCGACCACTTCAAGTTCAGCTGGAGAGGGGGGGGGGGGAGTGTAAAAATGTCAACCCCTCTGTAAGACACTAACTTGACTAAGAGGGGTTGACATTTTAAATCTTAAACCTTGGCCTGGCCCCTGGGTCAAGTTGGGGGTGGGGCAGAAAGTATTCACTGGACCTGAGGGGGGGGGGGGGGGGGCAACATTTCAGCAAATAAGTAAGCCTGTTACATAGGCCTATTGAGGCTATTCATAACTTTTCCACATAAGGGAGTGTTCATGGTGGGTGTATACACCTTTTGACCGCGAGTCACTTGCCGGGGCTGCATTGATGACCCTTGTAATAACGCGTGTACGTTGTCTTTAATGGTGACCCTTGTAATAACGCGTGTACCTTGTCTTTAACTGATGACCCTTGTATTAACGCGTGTATGTTGTCTTTGACTGGCCCCTGATGACCCTTATAATAATGCGTGTACGTTGTCTTTAACTGGTGACCCTTGTAATAACGCGTGTACGTTGTCTTTGACTGGTGACCCTTGTATTAACGCGTGTACGTTGTCTTTAACTGGCCCCTGATGACCCTTGTAATAACGCGTGTACCTTGTCTTTAACTGATGACCCTTGTAATAACGCGTGTACGTTGTCTTTGACTGGTGACCCTTGTAATAACGCGTGTACGTTGTCTTTAACTGGCCCCTGATGACCCTTGTAATAACGCGTGTACCTTGTCTTTGACTGGCAGGGACTGGAGGTAACGGTGGCATGTTAACACGTAGAGCCTCCTGCATTATGAACCGTGTGCCCCCTGGGGGTGGTGTGCTGTGCTTGTAGATCTACCATTCCAGGGACAATTCTAATTATTCAAGTTTCGCACCACATAGCCATAGCGTCCTAATTTCACAATTTTGATTCGTGATAACCCACCAATTTTCCGGAATAGTTTTCAGGTATAATTTGACCATAGACATGAGTACGTTGATGTCTATGATTTGGCCGATAACACAATGTTTAGTTTCTATTTGCATGAATCACTTTAGTTTTTGTACTGAATTTGTGAATGCCATTTTGATATCTTACTACCGTAAATTTCCGTGTATAACCCGCACCTCGCGTATAACCCGCACCCGATTTTGGCAGAATGATATAACCCCCACCTAGGGTCTGAAAATGGTCATTTTAGTACTGTTCTATACTTTCAAAAACCCTCGTATTACCCGCACCTAGACTTCGGGAATAATGTATGACCCGCACTAGAGGTTTGGTTCGCGTATAACCCGCAGGTTATA
>OX381709.1:6144717-6212095 GCA_947462335.1 Harmothoe impar | reverse complement strand
TTGGGCGACTTGGCCATTTTGACATCAGGACCCCCCCCACATCAACCAATCCCTCACTGCTGGATTTGGGAGTGTATCAACCCCGTAGGGTAGGCTGGTCGTCATGTATGAATGCAGCCCTGGCGAGTTATTCACCAAGGCTGCCTTCATACATCATGAGCACCCATGCCATAGTACATTGAATAAATCACTCTGCAGTCCTTAACCCTTTAAGGGAAGCATAATGCATTCATGCACCATGACCTTGGTTGTCATGATGCATGAATGCAGCCCTGGTGAGTAACCTGCCAGGGCTGCATTCATGCATCATTCTGACCTTATGAGGTTGAGACACTCTTGGCGGGTCGTCATGATGCACCAATGTAGCACCGGCGAGTTACTCATCGGGGCTGCATTGGTGCATCATGACGACAAATGTTATCTTTTAGTAACATCCATCCTTAAAGATGGGTTGTCACCTAAAATTCGTCAATTTTCTATTGATGCCATAATACTATTGTATATCCAATGCTGTTAATACTCCCTTACTTTTAAAAGGATGGGATATATCTAAATCCATCAAATAAGCATATTTAGTGCAATCATTTTTACTGTAGGTCGACACTAAAATTATATATGTTGTGGTACTGCATGGCTCGGTGCATTCTCTACCAGGCTAGTTTACCCTGTACTCACCTGGGGGAGTGACTGAGTCAGTGAGGTGAATAGGCTTTATTGTTAACTATCTATTATCTGGTATTTATAGACAAATATCTTGCAAATATTGGGTACTGTGTATTAGGTAAAATGATAATGGAACCCATGGCATCCCTTTTAAGAAAAAAGTTTGGGAAGTGTATTAGCTGGTATACCATCTTTAAAAGGTTAAAGGGTTGTGTCAGTGTCTGGGCCAGTCCCACCCTGCACCCCGGCCCACATGTTACACGGAGTGCCGCGGGTTGGGTCTGGTGTAAACTGCTATACATCTTGATGCTGCTGTAATCAGGGTAAGTTATTAAATAAGTCCTGAGGCTGTCAGACTTCCCCCTCAGGGTGAAGGGTAGATTCACTATGAGCCGGACACATACCTTCAGACAGAAAACAATGAAATTTGAGGTTATTCATATATAGTATGAATTTGCTTTTTTGGAAAGAATAGCATTTAAACTTCACAAATAAAAAGCCTAAAATGATTGAATAAATACTAGCAGGGAACTACCTACAAGGAAGGACGTGTCCTTCTTTGTAGGTAGTCCCCTTTTTATTCCATGTTTTCTTATCCAAACCATTGACATATTCACTTAACAGTTTTTTTTTCACTACAATGAGCGCCGTTTTAGTGTGACCTACTTAAATTAACATGACCTACTTAACATGACATGACCTACTTTAAAGTGTAACGGACGTAGGAGGTTATTACCAACTTGCTCAATCTAGTAGTTAAGCAATGTACAGACTCGGCAAACAAGGAATAAATAGACAAAGGTGCATGGGTTTTTGGTCTGTTGGAGGGTTATATCCCGAGTTGACCCTCAAGCAACTTTTCACAAGCAGGCTGATTATAGCTTGGTGGTTGAAATTATGGTATGGGGTGCCTTAATTAGCTTCTTTCTATGCCATTTAAATTGATGATGTACTTGATGACGTCATAGGGTCATCAAATACGGGGAGATAGTATTTCACGAGGTGGCTGAGGTGAAATATAGTGCTCCTTGGTTAAATCAATGGTACTGCCGTATTCCATAAAATAAAGTAAAACCAAGTGTCTCTCTCAGGGTATGTCCGACTTGAGGTGAATCTACCCTACATGTGCAGGTGCTATTAGCTACAGCATGAACAGGCCTCTCAAATTGCCAAGAGAATTTCCTTGCAAAAGAAAGGATAATTGAATGATGAATACCTGTGATATATTGCTTCAACGACAGACCACTTATGTTATAATAACCCCTGCTGTTTGAAATAACGCGTGTAATTCATCCTGGTAGGATTCCCGGAAACAACCCACTTCTCAGGCTTTCTGACCTTCTGACCTCCACAATGTGGAGTTGCTTTATAGTGCACATGCAGACTAGACACTCTAAAAACAGTGTGTTACGTTTACACACTTTTCAACACACTTTTCTGAAGCCACTTTTAACACACTTTTTTTTGTTACACACTACACAGTGTGTTGAATCTAAAAAGTGTGTTGGTGTACAAAGCCATGGTATTGAGGAGGTGGGGGTTAAAATAGCTGTTTTACACCTCACAGAGTATGTCAGGTGCCGTTGCTGAGTGGTCTAGGGGCTGGTACATGAGTCCTATCCTTGCAGGTTCAAATCCCTTGACAATTATAGTTTTTTCAATATTAAGTATGATTACTTTCTATATGGGTTAAATTAGTATAGATTTATTTAATTTCTTGTCAGGGCTATTCATGTTCATACTGTACATATATATATATACTGTGCGTATCACTTTTAAAGGCATTGTGGTGTTGCTTTATAGTGCACTTTACAGGCAGACTATAGCGGCTTCCAAGGACAGCATAATGCTTTATGGCACCATGCCCATATTTTGTCATCATGATGTATGAATGCATAAAGACTTCCCAAAAAATGAAATAGAAAAAAAAAGAAAAAAGAAGCAGCGACACAGTTTAGGCTCGGTGTGAGGTGATAGAGATATGACCATGTGAGTCCCTCATACTTGTGGCATCTTGGACTAAAGGAGGTTAACACTTCAAGGGCCATATAGTACTTTAATACAGCATGCATCATGGTCGTCATGATGCATCAATGCAGCCCTGGCCAGGCTACATGCAGGGCTACATGCCCACGACCCTATACGGGGCAGACGCACTCCCAAAAAGCCGGTATTCTCATATCGGGCCATCGTCAATTAGCATTGGACTAATATCTGAGATTTGATATCCATGAAAGTAAGTAACACTACAATCAGCGGTTAGGTGTGTAGTTTGGGTTTATTATACATTAGGTCTACGATGGTATGCACCTAGTACCCTACCCAGCTCTCTCTGCCTGGCTAGTAGTGTGTGCCCCTTATATACAATAGGGTGGTGCAGCGCCACTAGTGGTGGGTGTAGGTACTAGGTAGCAGGTGTTTGTGTGCTTTGTCCTCGGCTTTTATGCGGGAACAAAGCAATTGTATATGATATTCTTGGTCAAGTAATAGCGGTTTGAGCCTTCATAATATCACAGTATGATCGATGCATATATGCAGCCTCAATGAGTAACTCGCCTTGGCTGCATCATGACGACCAAGGACATTAAAGCAGTGTGCAGGCATCAAGGGTTAAAGTGGTGGTGCATGGATGTGGGGGATGTTTGTTGTGTGTGTAAGTAAGAAAAAGTGTAAGGGTAACTCACCACCATGTAAGTTATCCCGTCTGTTATAGAACAGGGTTGTCAGAAGCAACTAAACAAAATTCAGAAGGGTACTTAATTCTGAGCGTCAAAAGAGAAGCAGACAGAGGCAGACGTATATATATGCAGCAGGCTCACACTCCCACGTGACCATTATGCGGTATGTTGTCACTCACAATTCACTCTATGCATCATGGGTAGGATCCTGAAAGTAGTGCCATGTGTAGGGGTCGCGGAAAACTTAGTCATTGGATCGGCCAGGAATCGAGCCACAGACCTCTCGCACCGGTGACAAGCGTGCTAACCATTACACTACCAACCCATGTCTGACTGTTCTCCGCTCCCTACGTTACTGGATCGGTATGGTACAGAGGCGGAGGATTACCCAGGTGTTTCACTACTTCGGGCTCTCCACCAGGGTACGGGAAATCCGACCCCAACACCATGTATTTTAATACTCAATTGGAAAGTAGATGAGGCAGGGTGGATTGGACAGCAGGCAATGAGACCTCACGTTTCAGTGGGTGGTACTGAGCAGTGATACGGCCCAGTGAATAGGGTGAGGGGCAGGGGGGGCACCAAGAGCCGTAGCGCCATCCGTATTGAGTGGCTAGAGTGGAAACAACACACAGTCATTTTTAACCATATTTTAAGCAGTTATTGCATAAAGGTATTCAAGCTTAATTTTTGTTGTATTTTTTCCTGGGAAGATTTACCCTTTTCCAAGTTGTATTTCAATGTAGCCTCTGTCATTATCTCAATATGAGGGTTTCATTCATGCTCTCTCAATGCAATACAAATGTACTTGGGGTAGGCTATATGACCATGCCCTTCCTACAGCCCAGCGGTGCCACCTCATACCAATCATGTATACTAAAGACCTTGTCCCCACACTGGATTGCACAGTCCTCCCTGCCCTGTTTGAGACTTACAGGCTGGTGCAGCTGCATATATGCTCTGCGGTATAGAGGGCTCTGTGGGTCTTGCCCACCCCCCCCCCCCGGGTGAGGGGTGAGGTATAGAGGAGTGGCTATTCAGGTACCCCTGTTGAGGACAGGTTGGAGGCCTGGTATTGGACAGGATTACACCATTACCTAGAAACCATACAGAGATAAAGGCACCTGTTAGGGGAGGCTTCTGCACCTGTCATTATTGTTGTCGTGCTGCTGACCAGGGCTTAGGATAGGGGAGACCGGGGCACGTTGAACCGCTCTGACACCTATATTTTTTTCCTGACCTTGCTAAAGGGATCTGAACTTTGATTTTGTATCAAGCAGTTACCTTGTATCATTGCGATATAAGACAACCTATTGTTAGGCAAAAGTGGTCTTTTATTGTATTTTTCTTGAATTTTTTAAAATAAAATCTTAGGGTGGTTCAATGTGCCCCATGCCCGGGGTAGGTTGATCCACCCACTGGGGCACCTTGAACCACATGCGTTGAACGATCCAAATAATCACCAATATAGGTCAATAATCCTTTTAAAGATGGTATATGAGCAAATAGACTTCCCAAACCTGTTCTTCAAAATGGATATAATTATAATGTCAATGGTCTTATTATTATTTTAGCTAATATATAGGGCTCAATGTTCAATATATTTGTCTATAAATGCATGATTTGAGATAGAAACCAATGTTGCTAATTCACTTCACTGACTCAGTGTCCCCCCTAAGTGAGCATACCGGGAACTAAGCTAATAGGGAAAGCACTGGGCCATGCAGTATTAACACAAAGGGAGTTTTAGTGTCGACCTACAGTAAAAATAATTGCACTACATGTGTTAATCTCATGGATTTAGACTCTGCCAATTCTTTTAAAATTTAGGGAGTATGTATAGGATAGGATATGCGATAGTAATATGGCATGATTAAAAAGTCATCAAATTTTAGCTGACACACCATTTTTAAGGGCAACATATTGCTTTATTCTTTATGGAATACAGAGCTTGTGTCATTGATTCAACCAAAGAACACTGTATTTCCCACAACCCGTGAAATAATCTCTAGATGCTCGTATTTCATGGCCCTGTGACATCATCAAAATGGTTGTTTGTTTACATTTGTAAGGTAACGAGTTAACACAAAGGTACACTCTGTTGGCTGGGTTATTTCATTTGTTGAATGTCTACGGCCTCATGAAATATTGCCTGATATTCAACTCGTGATATAACCTAGTCAACAGGCTAAAACTCATGAACCTTTGTCTGTTTATTTCAACATGCCCATTTGTGACCCGTTTTAACGAAATGGGTCGCAAGTTGCGCATTGAAAATGTTGTGATATTGCAATACACGTGTACAGCTCATCAAGAACTTTCATTTGGTATGTGACATGTAGTGTATTGGCCTGTTTTGACCATTTGGCAATATTTTTGCTACATTTTTGTTGAATTAAATGGAAATTAATTAAAATGAGGTAATTAACATTTAAAAATATGCACTTTATTATACAATACAATTATAAATTCTATGGCCATCATTTTGGGAATAATGGGAGTCGAAATATTGTTTATACCTTATTATTCTATATAACTATTCATATGTTAGAAAAATGTCAAAAACTCATTTTTCAACAATTTAATCTTTTCCACCCTATACTACTTTAAGAGGCCATATGTAGGCTCTTTAAAGTGCGACTTGTGACCCATTTCGTTTAAACGGGTCACATTTGTTGTCATAATGCATTAATACAGCTTTGACAATTAACGCAGTGCTACATTCATGCATGGTCCTCATAAGGCATTACCGTATTCAACCTAATAAGCGCACTTCTCCTAATAAGTGCACACACCCCTTTTTGGGCCAATTTTAGACTATAAAAGCACCAAAAATATGTTATTTTTAGCCCAAATGAACAATTGACTATTAGAAATGTGTCATAAAATACTTGTTAAGTGTATTGTGTACTTTTTAGGTCAAATACAGGACTGCAACAGTAAAAAAAAACGGGAAAATGGATGTAGGGTGTGGGCTTACTAGAATGAAATTTAGATTTTGTATTTTTGGTTTGAATTATTTTTCTAAGCGCACTGTGCTCTCATTACGTCGAATAAGGTAATCGCAAATGAGCTTGCAGTTGCGAGGCATCATATCATCCTTTAAGAGTTAGAGCTATCCTAAAAGGAACCGTTTAGTGTTATTGGTGAGAGATGACAATGATATACCCATGTGGGTCATGTTGACAGTCATGTCTCTGGTGTCTCAGACATCGGGAGGGGGTGGTTGACCCTTTAAGGGCCGCATAGTGCTTTAATGCAGTATGCCCCTGGTCAAGATGATGCTTGAATGCAGTCCTGGCTAGCAACTAGACAGGGTTGCATTTAAGCAGCATCCTGCCGACCCTATGGCGTTGATTCACTTTCAAAGGGTCACCATGATGCATGAATGCACTCCCAGTGAGTAACTCTCCCGAGCTGCATCCATGCATCATGACGGCCAGGACATTAAAGCACTATGCGATCCTTAAACCCGCAGATCTTACTGCACGTCCAGTAAGGTCCAGGGGAGTGGCTTGTAAGGTGATGGACAGGTACTGGGGCAGTGGGAGGGGAGGTATTACAAACTAGGTCAGGCACCCAGTACTAAAGTAAGGCCTTTAGTGCCATAATTGTCTCACTAGAGGGCAGACCTGTACAGTGACCATATCAGTAACCTACAGGTCATAAGACCTGCCTAGGTGTGGGTCCTGGTCTGTGAGGTGTACTCAGACCTCAGCCCCATGCTTTCTGTGCCCCAGGTATACACAAACAACACAGGGTACCTGTCAATCACACAGCCCCAACCACCCACTCAGCACATACACTTGGAATCGTATCCCTGTATTCTACTGATTCAAGTGTCATGTGTAAAATTATTTTGGTATAGCTTGCCCTGGGAAACATTCATAAGTTACCATGATAAAATATAGAGGTGGTAAGTAGCTATATTCTATTCAATACACAAATATGTCATCTCCCTCTGACAAACCATGGTCTGACAGGTCATTTGCATATGCCCAAGGTGGATGCTATTTATATGAGAGCTGGGGGTTTAAAGGGTTAAGGAAGAGGTGGCAGTGGAGGATGCTTTTCTTTGTGTGTGTTTATAGAAAGAAAGGGTGTAAGTCTAACTCACCACCATGTGAGTTATCCCGTCTGTTAGAATGCACATTGTAAACAATACTTTATTCCATGGTGAATCCAAAAGACCTATTGGCTTA
Source organism: Harmothoe impar (assembly GCA_947462335.1). NCBI lineage: Eukaryota > Metazoa > Annelida > Polychaeta > Phyllodocida > Polynoidae > Harmothoe > Harmothoe impar. The sequence goes on along the minus strand of OX381709.1, from coordinate 6,204,552 downwards.
TACGCTGAAAATGTACACTAGTCTCCAGACTAAGTCTAAGTGACTGTCATAAAATAAATGAGTCAAAAGTTGTCTAACCTATTAGGTTACCATCCCACAAATAGAATCTGGAGTTGGCAAATGTCAGGTTTTGGGCTGGCACATGCCAAGTGGGTCTTCCATCTCCAGCTAGAAGACCCGCTTCCTTGTCACTTAGACGAGTTTTTGACTCGTTTATTTTATGACAGACACTAGGAAGAGTCTGGAGACAAGTTTACTTTTTGAGTGTAGAACCAAGGAAAGCCGCATCTGCCCCCCCCCCCCCCCCTTAGACAACCCAATGGAGCAGTTGGCTGCATCTCACGACCTTGGGCCAATGTTTTTGTCTCTGACTGGGTGCCAGCTCTGACCGGGTGCCAGCTCTGACCGGGTGCCAGCTCTGACCGGCCTGAATAAAAACGGGTTATTTAGGTCAGATGATGATAAAAATGGACAACTAATGACTAGTTTAGAGCGTTATAACATCCATTAACCTTTTCAGACAAATTATATCTACATCTGCCCTAAATAACCCGATTTTATTCAGGCCGGTCAGAGCTGGCACCCGGTCAGAGCTGGCACCCAGTCAGAGATGGCACCCGGTCAGAGACAAAAACATTGGCCCAAGGTCGTGAGACACAGCCAGTTGGTTAGCTGGTGGGCTCAATAGTTCTGAGGTTGTGGGTACGGATCCTGCTAGATACCCAGGCTCTCAAAGAGAAAAAGAGCTCTTAAATATAACCACCTCCTACCCAGTGGGCACAGAACATTGAATCAACATTGATAAATGGTTGTCAATGTTGATTCAATGTTGGATCAACGTGGATTCAACGTTGGACAGAATTTTGTGCCCACTGGGTAGGGGGTATTACGGTATAGCTATTCATGTGTTGTTATGATCGAACATAAGACGGTTCTACTATTTTTCATAACATGTTTATTCATTCCTTAATGAGTACTAAAGGTTCGTTATATATACTGTCGTTTATCATATACGGTTGCATACCAAGGTCATCGACGATAATTGTCATTAAGGGTTTAATAACTGATTACAAAACTATTGACCACTAGATGACGCTACTGGTGGTAGTTATGTGACCACTACAGGCTTTATTATTCTGCATGGGGACACAATGGTGGACAGGTTGGAGATGGCATCTCCCTGCACTGATATTCCTAGGCTCCCTATACGCCCAACCTCTCAGTCACTAGTGCCTAACCTAGTTAGTCATTTTTTGGATCCCTATACGCCCAACCTAGGTCAGTTATTATTGTCAGGTTGGTCAGTACTGACCAACCCACCTTAGTCTTTTAAATTCCAGGGGGAGCCACTGAGTGGTCATGACAGGTGGCCCCAACTAGTGGTATACAAATACAACACACCAATGATGAACCTAGGTTAGCCCTTACTGACTGACCCCTCAGTCATTTTTTAATATAACTTTGCAATTATGACTAAGACTCATATGACCAACCTAGGATAGTCTGTACTGACTAACCTTTTCAATCTATGGATTTTCAGTGTGTGGGGCTTTACCTCAATAGAATCAGTGCAAACTGGGGTGCAGCTGAAATTGTCATTTGTTGTTAATTTTGATAGAAATTGTCCAATGTAAGCGTTCCTTCATTGTCCGAGTGTTATATCATAATACACTTAGTGAATGACATCCGCTTTTTCCGCGAACTAGAAATAGGCCATCTCCCTCAGCCCAAGGAACAAGACAATGGTAAAATGATACTGTGCTCATCTAGGCCTCAATTCCAGGACTCCTTTTGGACCTAGTGCACTTAATTAAACTAATATCACTGAGCCACTCACGAAGAAACCTGATGATCGTTCTGGATAGAAAACGATACACGCTCAAATCAGCACGCTCAAAACAGTTTTTTTTCACACACCCCCGGTCAAGGGGTCCAAATTGTTTTGCTCCCCCCCCTAACACCCCCCCCCCTGTTGTTAAAAAAGTGATCACTCCCTAAACACAACCACAGAACATTTTGTGGATACTCACTACTCTTAATAACCCCCTCCCCCCGGTTTTATCAATTAAATTGTGGCGGCTTCGCCACATCCTCCGGTATTAACTCTTTGTCTATGGTGTTTGTACAACACCGCCTACCAGGCCATTCCTTCCTGCCAGGATAAATAAATGAAATTCAAATCAAATCAAATCACCCTGACAAATATCCAGGTAGCACAGCACTTTGATTTGACCTTGAAGTTAATATCTCGTTTAGAAGGCTAGAATGCTGGGGTGGAAAGACCCAATCAAAAACAATTGAAAAATCTAATCCATAACTACTTATAGCATTTAGGGTACAGGAAGTTTCAGGCCTTGTCAATGATAAAAATATACAATATGTAATCTCCGGGACCAGAAAAATAATTCGTTCAAATTTGTCTGTCTGCTTACCTGCCCGTCTCAGGAAATTGAAAATGCAATTGCGAACTATAGTTTGGAATATTTCATGATGCCTTCATCACTGCAGACCTGCCATTTTTATAATGTTTGTCTGCATAGTATTTGGGTGTTGGTGGGGGGGGGGTGAGGAGGGGCAGGAGCAACAGAGAAATTTATCAGAGTCAACATAACTCTTTTAGTAGAGACAAAACCAGAATAACTCTCTTTTTGACTCTCTTTAATAGGCAAGAGAGTCAAACTGTATTTGACTCTCTTCTGGAATGGAGTTAAAGCATCCTCGACTCTGCCATGAAAGGAGTCAAAATCTGTTTGACACGCTTTAGATCAGAGTCAAAGTAGGGTCGATGTTAAACCACTGTTGACTCTCCTCTCTAGAAGATTTTACATATTTACGGGGGTTATGTAAAATGAAATGCCGGGAAAAAGTTAATGATATTTTTACACTATACATTAACTTTTTCCCAGCATTTCCTTCTACATAGCCCCCATTTCAGCCGTTTTGATGCTTGTCGGTCAAAGAGGTCACCCGGTCAAAGAGGTCACCCGGTCAAAGAGGTCACCCGGTCAAAGAGGTCACCCCGTTAAAAAAGGTCACCCGGTCAAAGACTATCAACTTGTATTGATCTGGTGTGACTTAGCATTAGAGCAGTTCAGTGGTATAGCACATTAAAGCACTATGCAGTCCATAAAGAGTTAAAGGACAGTGGGTGAGCAGGTCGAGAGCAGGTCGGAAATTAAGAAGTGGCTCAGAGCAGCTCTATGGTTTTTAAGTCAGCGGTACACGACCCCCGGTTACCGCACTTCAGTGTCCGAACAGACACTAGTCACATTCGGAAAATACAGAGAAAAAGGGTAATTTCCCTTGAATTAGCATGTCAGCAGAAATATGGGGCTTTTTCACATCTTTAGAAATATGGGGCTTTTTCACATCTTCGCACAAATCACAAATATTGGGGCTTATTTGAGCCCAAGTTTGTATACTAATCTGTATTCTCAGCTACATAGATGTGTACATAGATTTGTTACAGAACCAAAATGGCATAATGCCCATGAGCTATTCATTTTAGACATTGAATACGGATGCGAGAAAGTACATATATAATGTAGTAAAATGCTACATCAATGTTAAGTATATATCATGCTTTTTCCCCAACGCTCAGCTCCCACATTAAGTACATATCTGAGATCTGATTAATGAACATCATAATGGGTGGGCATGAGGCCGTTTTATAATCCCTATACCGTATTTCCCCATTTACAAGCCGGGTCCCGAATATAAGCATGCCCCATTTATAAGCTGGGTCAAAAGGGGTACTAGGTCTTATATAAGCTGGGGCCCGAATATAAGCCTGAGGTGTTAGAACTCATTTTAATTAAAAGAAAAGATCAGCCTAATTTCAAGTGGCCCTCTCTCATTACTAAATGTAATGATTAGCACTATTCCGATTTACACACTATTGTAAGAGAGGTCACTAACCAGTTCCTATAGTAAGTATACAGAATGCTGGGTTCCTTTGCCACATGCACCCCACTTCAGTACACACCCTACATTAAGACTCACTTGACATGAATCTGGAGGAGCCTTCTCATCTATCAAGGCTGAGATAGCATCTAGTTAACTTAACCCTTTAAGGATGGATGTTGCTAAAAGTTGACATTTGTCGTCATGATGCACCAATGCAGCCCCGGCGAGTAACTCACCGGTGCTGCATTGGTGCATCATGCCAACCCTTCAGGAGTGTCTCAACACTGTAGGGTCATCATGATGCTCGAATGCAGCATTGGTGAGTTACTTGCCAGGGCTGCATTCATACATCATGATGACCTATGGCATGATGCATTAAGGCATGATGCCATCCTTAAAGAGTTAAACAATAATGACTCTGCCACCTCTCAGTGTCATTGTACAATAATGTATTAATCAGAAAGACTTTATAGTGTCTGACCCTTTATAGGGGCCACATGGGCTTCTGTATGTATCTGATATAGCTTGTCAACCCATAGGGCCACTTTGGTGTGCAGATGCAGTACCAACCAGTTACTCACCGGGGCTGCATTCATGCATCATGACAACAAAGGGCATGTCACATTATAAAAGCATCATGCAGTCCTCAAAGGATTAAGTGTGCCCTGGTGTGGGGGCGGGTGTGCAGGGTATCTAAGGATTGCATAGAAATCTAAATGCTCCGGCCTTTAGTCTGTAGTACTTGTTTTAAGCTATTCTAGGTAAAGGATAGGGGCATTGGTCAGGCATGACTAAGTGCTATTCAAAAATGACTGGGGCATTACAACATATGACTAATGCCTTAATTAGCCTAATACTCATTAAAATGGAGAAAAAATAAGGGCAGTCGGTCAATACTGACCAACCTGATAGTATCAACTAACCTAGGTTGGTCCTTTATACACTGAAATCCCAAGGTGACTTCAAACTACTCGGAAACTCCTCCGCAATGATGAGTTTTGCCTCATCAAATGGTTATTACCCACGTGAGTACTTTGGCCTCATCATTTGATGAGGTTGGTATCAAAATAATGAGTTCAGCATCATCAATTTTGCTACATTGAGCGATGAGTTTGCCTCATCATTTGATGAGTTTTCATCTTCAAATTGTGAAAAAGATGAGTTCAACATCATCATTTTTGGTACATTAAGCGATGAGTTTACCTCATCATTATGATGAGGTTCTAATTATTAACTCATCAAAACGATGAGTTATAATCATCAATTTGAGTACTTTGGGGTATTTTTATTTTATTCAGGGAGGGGGGTGGGGGATGGTAGTCATCATTTTGGGGATATTTCTGGGTTGCATCACTTTAGGCCCCTGGTGGCTTGGGCCTTGTCCTGGCAGCTAGGGGTCGGGTCCTGGCGGCTGGCGGCAAGGCAGATGACTGAGTCTCTCCTGTGACAAGTGAAAAAGGTGCATATCAATATTATGTACGCATATTAACAGGTGAGACAATAAATCAGTTGAAATATACTTGAAATATACCGCATTACCAAAGTATGGTATTTGTATTGTAAAGCTTAATTAGCTAATGATTAATTCCCTCCCTCCCTCCCTCCCTCCTTCCCTCCCTCCCTCCTTCCCTCCCTCCCTCCCTCCTTCCCTCCCTCCCTCCCTCCCTTCCTCCTTCCTTCCTTCCTTCCTTCCTTCATTCCCTCGCTCCCTCCCTCACTCCCTCCCACCTTTCCTCCCTCCCAGCCTCCCAAGGCCATTCCCTCCTTCCTTCCTTCCTTCCTTCCTTCCTTCCTTCCTTCCTTCCTCCCTTCCTTCCTTCCTTCCTTCCTTCCTTCCTCCCTCATTCCCTCCTTCCCTCCCTCCCTTCTTCCCTCCTTCCTCCCTCCCTCCCTCCCTCCCTCTCTCCCTCTCTCTCTCTCTCTCTCTCTCTCTCACTTTCTCTCTCTCCCTCCCTCCCTCCCTCCCTCCCTCCTAGCCAGTATGCAGTAGTATAGTTTTGGGCATAGTATAGTTTTCAATTATTATTATATGATGCCATAATATTAATTCCCTCCCTCCCTCTCTTCCTTCCCTCCCTCACTCCCTCTCTCCCTCCCTCCCTTCTTCCCTCCTTCCTCCCTCCTTCCCTTCTTCCTTCCTTCCTTCCCTCCCATTATCCTGCCCTCTCTCCCTCCCTCCCTCCCTCCCTCTCTCTCTCTTCCTCCCTCCCTCTCTCCCTTCCTATCCCCTCCCACCCCCTTCCCTCCCTCATTCGCTCCTTCCTTCCCTCCCTCCTTTCTTCCTTCTTTCCCTCCCTCCCTCTCTGCCTCCCTTCTTTCCCTCCCTCCCTCTCTGCCTCCCTTCTTCCTTCCTTCCTTCTTTCCCTCCTTCCTTCCTTCCTTCCTTCCCACCCTCCTTCCCCCCCTCATTCCCTCCTTATCTGCCTCCCTTCTTCCCTTCTTCCCTCCCTCCGTAGCGCCATCCATATTGAGTGGCTAGAGTGGAAACAACAAACAGTCATTTTTGACCATATTTTAAGCAGTTATTGCACAACAGCTATTCAAGCTTAATTTCTGTTGTATTTTTTCCTGGGAAGGGCCTACATGGTGATGTTGTGTGTGATGCTTTAACTACGCGTCCCAGTGTGTTGCAAGAATTGTTGAATGATGCAACCTATGGTAGAGTAATGCCGTTGAAACTTAAGACCGGTTGTATTGTCCAAATTCCTAAGGCTGGTACCTTGTCTAATGTGTCTAATTGGAGACTGGTAAGTCTTCTAAATTTACTCAGCAAATTAATTGAGAAATTCATACATCAACAATTAAAGTCTTACTTGTAAGATAATAATATAATTTCAGATTTGCAATTTGGATTTATGCCTGGGAGGTCTACTTTTGATGCTATCCTTAGATTGACCCAGTTACTGTTTGAAGCCCATAACCGTAGTGAATTATCAGTGGATTCTTGGATCTTAAAAAAGCATTTGACACGGTAAATCACTCCATCTTGCTTAAGAAATTGGGCAAGATTGGCTGTAGTGCTGGTGTCATTGCTTGGTTCCGTGACTACTTATCTGGGCGTATACAATGTGCTCAGGTGAATAACGTAACCTCTTCCAACCCTACCATTACTTGTGGTGTGCCCCAGGGTTCAGTCCTGGGGCCTTTATTATTCATAATTTATATGAACGACATCGTAAATTGTATTGTAAATGCCTCTTATTTCTTATATGCTGATGACCTAGCAATAGTTATCAATGGGAAATCAATGTGAATTATGCAAGCTCTAATGCAGGCTGATCTGTGTTGACAGATGGTGCTATGCTAATATGTTGACAGTTAATGCCAATAACACATTAGTTTTGTGGTGCTTCTCATCTAGAAATCCGATTGATCTGTCTAATGGTGTATGTGATTTAAATCTGGGTGGCACTACCCTCCAAACTGTATCCCAATTTAACTATTTAGGGTAATCATTGACCATGATTTGACCTTTAAATTTCAATGTCAAAAGGTGCATTCCCTGTCTGACTCACGCTTTAAACAGCTTTGTTTTATAAAGAAGAGTATTGATCAGAAAACCGCCCTGTCGATTTATAAGTCGATGATACTTCCTATCTTTGACTTGTAATATAACCATGTATAGCCATTATTAATTATATTAGTATTCACTATGTAATTGTATTTAATCTATAATTTGTGTCGCTTGCTTCTTCCACCACCCTCCCCTTCCAACTTCTTGGAATTGGTTCCAGACAGGGGTATGGGAGGGTGGATGTGGTCTGATGTGGGGTGATTGTGTGTGATTGGAGAATGCATGTGACGTGATGTTGGTTTGGACCACTCGGAAGAGAGTATGGCTATTTCAGTGCATGAGGTAACGGCCACCAGCTCCGTGCGCTCCCCCCAGCCCAAGAGAAAGAGGTACTAATATGTGGTGCACAAGGCACCACGGGAGAGTAGTCACTGAGACTTCGATCACACGGCCAGAGACTCAGAGGGACGGAGTCAGCGACGGGACCAGAGGGCTGGGGTGGGCAGGAGGAGGCCTGGTGGCTGGAGGCCAGGGAGATGTGAGGCCCAGAGTGTGAGAGACCCTGAGCAGAGGGCAGGAGTGGGAGTTGTGTTGGCTTGGACAGAATAAAGAACCTGGTTATTACATTTATTCTCATTGTTGTTATGTTACAGACTATTGGGACATTGTTGTTGACTGTGGCCCTGTGATGGCTATAAATAGGCTGCAGACAGTGCAGAATAGTTGTTTACGTTTGTGTCTGGGTATAAGAGACCCCCGTGATATAAGTACTATTGATCTACACACATTATGCTCAACTGTTAAACTTAAAGCTCGTCATAGAAAACATTTATTAATTGCAATGTTCCGTTGGTCTAGAGATCCGGACAATGTGGTAACCCCGGCTAGGTTGTTACGTAACAATGTTAAAATTAAGCTGCAGTAGTCGTCCGATTTTGGAATCGTTTAGATCTAGTCCCCTTTATAAGGGCATGTTGGCGTGGCGCGCTCTGGATGCTGAGCATCAAGGGTGTTTGAACCGGAGTTCATTTAAAATATTGATTAAATAGATTGACTGGCTTGTTGTATTTAGTTACATATCTTGATTAAGTCAAAATTGCGCCTGTGATAATAACTCAATACTGTACTCTGTGGTGTTTGGTGTAGAGGCCTGCTGTGCTATTACTGACTTATAAATCTGTGATTATACAAAAATTGTAAATGGAATACTGGAAAAGTGATAACTATCTATTACAATGCTCATGGAAACCACTTACTTACACACTAGAAATGTCTACGCTGGAGTTTGTACGCATGACTGATTTATTACATCGTGATGACACATTTGTAACCTGTTGTTCATTTGTTATTGAAGTGTACGGACCACTGTGTTTTGTTCTGTGAAACTCACTTCAACCTTGGCTTTATTGTTAAAAGCATCTTTATTATTATGATTATTTAGCCAATAAAAATATTTAAACTTCAAACTTCAAACTTCTTCAATGCAATACAAATGTACTGGGGGTAGGCTATATGACCATGCCCCTCCTACAGCCCAGTGGTGCCACCTCATACCAATCATGTATACTAAAGACCTTGTCCCCACACTGGACTGTACAGTGTGACCTCCTCCCTGCCCTGGTTGAGACTTACAGGCTGGTGCAGCTGCATATATGCTCTGCGGTATAGAGGGCGCTGTGGGTCTTGCCCCCCCCCCTGGGTGAGGGGTGAGGTACAGAGGAGTGGCCATTCAGGTACCAGTGTGGAGGACAGGTTGGAGGCCTGGTATTGGACACAATTACACCATTACCTAGAAACCATACAGAGATAAAGGCACTTGTTAGGGCAGGCTTCTGCACCTGTCGTTATTGTTGTCGTGCTGCGGACCAGGGCTTAGGATAGGGGAGACCGGGGCACGTTGAACCGCTTTGACACCTATATTTTTTTCCTGACCTTGCTAAAGGGATCTGAACTTTGATTTTGTATCAAGCAGTCACCTTGTATCATTGCGATATAAGACAACCTATTGCAAGGCAAAAGTGGTCTTTTCTTGTATTTTTCTTGAATTATTTAAAATAAAATCTTAGGGTGGTTCAATGTGCCCCATGCCCGGGGTAGGTTGATCCACCCACTGGGGCACCTTGAACCACATGCGTTGAACGATCCAAATAATCACCAATATAGGTCAATAATCCTTTTAAAGATGGTATATGAGCAAATAGACTTCCCAAACCTTTTCTTCAAAATGGATATAATTATAATGTAAATGGTCTTATTATTATTTTAGCTAATATACAGGGCTCAATGTTCAATATATTTGTCTATAAATGCATGATTTGAGATAGAAAACAATGTTGCTAATTCACTTCACTGACTCAGTGTCCCCCCTAAGTGAGCATACCGGGAACTAAGCTAATAGGGAAAGGACTGGGCCATGCAGTATTAACACAAAGGGAGTTTTAGTGTCGACCTACAGTAAAACTGATTGCACTACATGTGTTAATCTCATGGATTTAGACTCTGCCAATTCTTTTAAAATTTAGGGAGTATGTATAGGATAGGATATGCGATAGTAATATGGCATGATTAAAAAGTCATCAAATTTTAGCTGACACACCATTTTTAAGGGCAACATATTGCTTTATTCTTTATGGAATACAGAGCTTGTGTCATTGATTCAACCAAAGAACACTGTATTTCCCACAACCCGTGAAATAATCTCTAGATGCTCGTATTTCATGGCCCTGTGACATCATCAAAATGGTTGTTTGTTTACATTTGTAAGGTAACGAGTTAACACAAAGGTACACTCCGTTGGCTGGGTTATTTCATTTATTGAATGTCTACGGCCTCATGAAATATCGCCTGATATTCAACTCGTGATATAACCTAGTCAACAGGCTAAAACTCATGAACCTTTGTCTATTTATTTCAACATGCCCATTTGTGACCCGTTTTAACGAAATGGGTCGGAAGTCGCACATTAAAAATGTTTTGATATTGCAATATCCGTGTACAGCTCATCAAGAGCTTTCATTTGGTATGTGACATGTAGTATATTGGCCTGTTTTGATCATTTGGCAATATTTTTGATGCATTTTCGTTGAATTAAATGGAAATCAATTAAAATGAGGTAATTAACATTTAAATTAGATATGACCTATATAAATCCTATGGCCATCATTTTGGGAATAATGGGAGTTGAAATCTTGTTTGTACCTTATTATTCTATATAAATAGTTGCTGTGGGCTTTGGATTATATTAGACAAATATAAACGAGTTACTATAGTTACTACCGGTAACTAGAAAATGTCATACATGTACGTTAACTTGACGAATATATTAATCAGCCTATAAAGGATTCTTGTTTCTACCCAAGCGGAGGTATATAGTTTACAACAATATAATTATCTGTTGATATTGTAATAACAATGTATTTTATATATTAATATAATTCATTCTGAGTAATAGTAACAATATATTATATATTAATATAATTATTCTGAGTATATAATTACTATGAGTATATACATGTGAACAAATTGAGAAGTCAGTGAGTTTGGTGTCAAGTATCAGATATTACCAGGCCAATATAGCCTACTTTATTACGCAATAACGATACCATTGGGTAAAAAATTCCCACAAAAACCTATTTTTATATAATAATAGCGTTTACAACAGCACCTGTATTCTAATCTTAAGATTAAAAATAAAATTTAGAATTAGTTGACAGGTGTGAACGGTCTGGAGATTCAAAGGCCACTGGCCATGAAACCATGAAACTGCCCATTTATAGTATAGGCCCAACAAGAAGAAGTGACCATGGTTCCCGAGCTGCAGCCAATCAGACGCATTGTTATTGAGCCACTCCCAGCCAATCAGAGAGCTGCTCATAAATCAGGTCAGTCTGGGGCGCCCTCTGGTGAGCTGCTCAGGAACCACGGCCACGCCCACTCGCTTATTTATACTTGGATTCAACCGCGTTGATCTGTCCTATAAATAGTTGCTGTGGGCTTTGGATTATATTAGACAAATATAAACGAGTTACTATAGTTACTACCGGTAACTAGAAAATGTCATACATGTACGTTAACTTGACGAATATATTAATCAGCCTATAAAGGATTCTTGTTTCTACCCAAGCGGAGGTATATAGTTTACAACAATATAATTATCTGTTGATATTGTAATAACAATATATTTTATATATTAATATAATTCATTCTGAGTAATAGTAACAATATATTATATATTAATATAATTATTCTGAGTATATAATTACTATGAGTATATACATGTGAACAAATTGAGAAGTCAGTGAGTTTGGTGTCAAGTATCAGATATTACCAGGCCAACAACACACCAACCACAATGTAATAATGCAATAATTACATTAAAGATGAAAAATACTTCACAGGTACATAATCAATCAACAACAATTCTGAATCAGAATCATGCAAGTACCGGTAAATAGCACTGGATTTCCAGTTACCAAGTACCCTGATAGAATCCAGTGGTACATTCAAGGACCTCAAAAGAGAGGCCCCCCCATGCCTTAAAGAATGGGTACTTATCCTGTCGACAGGCAAGCCCAATCTTTTAGACAAATCCTTCAGTCTTGAGTTAAAGGCATTGTAGTGCAAATGCACTAAGTCTGAGCTTCTATGAGAATTTTGAATAGAATCAATTAGTAATTTTCTCACACAAAGGGGAGAACCCGGGATGTTGTGGAGGAAAATCTTAAAAGGTGATTTACCTAATTGGTCTGTTTTAGAAGACCTAATTTTTAGGGTGAGATGGGACGAAGATACATCTATGTCCCCACATGTCAAGGAATGTCTGGTATTGGTCACGTGACATTTCCGCAGAAGGCCCCTGAAGCACAGCAACACTGCAAGCCAAAACGACTTGTGTTCAGAATTTTGCATGTTTAGAAATTTAAACATAGCCAATAACTCAATGACCGACAAAGGATACCTTGAAGGACTATTAAAGCAAGCATAAGTCCTATCAATCCCATTTAAAAGTTGTTTCAGCAAAAAACACATAGAAAAATCTGAGAAACCTAATATTTTACACTGATACCAAACAGCAGAGAGATAATTACGTACTGACACGGGTCTTACTCTGGAGGATAAATAAGTAGCATACATCCGAGCCTGAATTGAAGAGCAAGGAAATTCCTTCAAATGAAATAATTTACAAAAATTATTATACCTCCTTAATTGAGCTGCTCGTGTCAGTTTGGTTGTATCTGCCAGACTAGCATCCAAAAGTTTCTGCTGTTCACTCATCAGCTGGGACAAAAGGTTTCCTGTAAAGACACACAGCACATGTTATTCAAGGCTAAGGATTTATTACACAAATTAATATAACCCTTATACGGTAGCCTAGATAATTGATCAGCTAATATATTATCTTCAGATTTAATATAAGTAGCAAACAAATCAATATTATATATGAAACATAACCAAAATAGCTCTCTGAGCCATTCCATACTGAGGTGATTCTTGCTCCTACCGGTATTTATATTGGCTAAGACTTGCATATTATCAGTTATAATATGGATGCGAGAGTCTCTGTATTTTTCCCCCCACCTTTTCAAGCCAACTAGAACCGGCCAAAGTTCATATACATTAATGTTATCTTTATGTACCTCTAACCGATCCAGGAGAGGAGGAAGAACTCTATGATTACATTTGGACGCTGGGAAAAATTCTTTGTCCCAAATACCATATAAGAAGTCTGTACCCGACCAGGCGCCAAAGCCCTTAGTAGAGGCGTCAGACACTATAGGATCGAATGTAAGATCTTTAGGAATTAACGATTTACAATTAAAATGTCGACAGAACTGCTTCCACCACAGCAAGTCTTTCCTGGTCTCTTCACATAAATAAATTGAACCTCTATCTTTAGCCCTAGCACATAAGTCAAAAAGGCGCCTACTAAAAGTTCTTCCACCCCTCACAACCGACGAGCAGAAACTCATTAATCCACCAATGCTTTGTAATTGTTTCTTGGTAGCATGAGACCGATCAATACACTCTTCTAAGGCTCTATTAAGCTTAAACAGCTTTTCCTCCGGCAGGGTTAGTTCCATATTAACTGAATCTATTGTAATCCCTAAAAAGGTAGTAGTAGTACATGGAGAAGATACCTTATTAAAAGCAACATTAAACCCCAAAAATTCCATCACCTCTATCAAAAGGTCTCGCTGGCGAAGACACTCCAGCTCAGAATCACAAATTATTAGGAAATCGTCAAGGTAATTCACCACCTTACCAACTCCATATGCTCTACCCACCAACACTAGAAATTCAGATATCCGGTTGAAAATATAAGGCGCACACCTCAGACCGAATGACAGCCTGTTGTTTTCATAATTTTCATAACCCGAACCAAAATTCCACCTGAAACCCTGAAAGGTACAGTGAGGGGCATACACATTCACTGTTCTATAGGCTGATTTCAAATCTATAACAGCCATGTGATCACCTTGATCCAAAAGTTTTACAGCTGTACTAACTGAATTATAAGTAAAAGGCTTATAAGTTTGCTGCATAAAATTATTTATAGCCTTCTTTTCTGGCATGCTACAATCTGTAATAGGCCTAAGTTTACCATTCGATTTAGAAATCCCACCTAAAGCATGGACACATCTAGGTCTCATTTTTGTCTGAGTCACTAACCCTGCCTGGGTCTCTTGCTGAACTAGGTCACACATTTCTGAGTAAAAATTTTCCTCGAGAATAGAGTTATAATTTTTACAAAAATACTCGGTTTCACAATTATTGTCAACAATTTTGAAACCGTTTACAACTCCCTGCCAAATAAAATCAGCCATTTCAGGGTCATGGGGCAAAACATTGCCCTGGCCAAACAAGAAATGGGCAAATCTGCAGGGCATAAGGCTTGTACTTCTGCCCCCAATCAAATGTTTGCATTTACACGTACCAGCCAAACAGTTTTCATACACCTCAATTACAGGTGTATCACTATCACCTTCAATTTGAAATAACAAATTATTAGGTGTAACAAGTAGATTGCCTAATTCTCCAGGTAAATTACTGCCTGAAGAGAAATTTACATTTTTTGAACAATTTGAAAAATCCTCAAAATTTTCAAAACTTTTTGAACTATCTCGAGAAGAAAAATTATTTTCAAAGTTCTCGAGGTTTTTTGAACATTCTGGGTCGCCCAAAAAAGTTTTAGGACTCCCAAAAATACCTGACTCATTTTTGATAGCCTGAGTTTGGGCTCTGGAGGTAACTACATCAGGGTCTAGGGCAATCTGAATCATAGACTCCTTAAGTAGTACATCCACAACATCCTACTTAGAGACCGACTTAGACTCATTCTTACAATCAAAAGCCCCATGTGAGGAGGATTTGCAGAACATACATTGGTGCTTATATCTACACCCCTGCGAGCTGCAACCTGATACCTTGTTGAAAGCAAAACAGGACCTAGGTCCCTCTGATTTAGATACTGATTTTTTGACCTTGGTCGCCTGTTTAGCTACCTCAGTGTTGTCATAGCAGAAATAAGTTAAAATGTCAGCGGTTTCTACATTCTTGAAGGCTGACAAACCCTTTAAATTTGCTCTTGCTCTTACAGCCTTATCATATGAGATAAGGGCTTCAACTTGATACACCTTATTCGCTGCCTTTACACAAAGACGTTCCATATGATCCAGCACCGCCTGTGCGTCGGTGCCTTGCTCTATACAAATGTTGACCGTTCTAATGTTGACCAACATTAGTTTGTCAAAGGTGTTAACTTTCTCATGCCTAGCTATAAAGTTCTCTTGAGAATAAGGCTTACTGCGTTTAGGTGAGGGTGATCTAGAGGCATCTGACAGCGAGGAAACTGACTCTCTCGAAGGTGACCGTCGGTGTGACCTAGAACGACGAGTAGATCTAGGTCGTCGTGACCCACTTCTTGCATGGCGCCGGGGCGACGACTGGTGCCTCTTCCTGGAACTACCGCTCTTGGTTTCACTCAACTTCACCAGGATCGCCTCCATCCTGACGAGTCTCTCGTCCTGGGTCGCTAGGAGTTTGTCCTGGGTCGCCAAACGTTCCTCCACGGTCTTCTCAACAACCTGAGGAGAGATCACCACAGCAGGTGGCATGGTAGGCTGCTGCCCACCAACTGCTCCCTCAGTATTGTTATCTTCCGATGTAGCGGCCGAGACATCTGGAGTTAGACTCCTTCTGCCTCTCCTTCCTCGTACCATCTCGAGATAATTTTGAAAAATTCAAAACTCAACTGCCAAAAATTTAAAATTAGTTGACAGGTGTGAACGGTCTGGAGATTCAAAGGCCACTGGCCATGAAACCATGAAACTGCCCATTTATAGTATAGGCCCAACAAGAAGAAGTGACCATGGTTCCCGAGCTGCAGCCAATCAGACGCATTGTTATTGAGCCACTCCCAGCCAATCAGAGAGCTGCTCATAAATCAGGTCAGTCTGGGGCGCCCTCTGGTGAGCTGCTCAGGAACCACGGCCACGCCCACTCGCTTATTTATACTTGGATTCAACCGCGTTGATCTGTCCTATAACTATTCATATGTTAGAAAAATGTCAAAAACTAATTTTTCAACAATTTAATCTTTTCCACCCTATACTACTTTAAGAGGCCATATGTAGGCTATTTAAAGTGTGACTTGCGACCCATTTCGTTAAAACGGGTCACATATGTCGTCATAATGCATTAATGCAGTTTTGACAAGTAATTAACTTGCCAGTACTACATCACGCAGTGCTATAGTGCATTACTGTATTCAACACATCGCACATCCTCTAATAAGTGCACACCCGCCTTTTTGGGCCAATTTTAGACTGTGAAACCACCTACAATATGTCAATTTTTAGCCCAAATGAAGTATTGACTAGTATTAGAAATGTGTCATAAAAAAGTTTGTTAAGTGTATTGTGTAATTCTTAGGTCAAATACAGGACTGCAACAGTAAAAAGAAACGGGGAAAATGGCTGTAGGGTGTGGGCTTACTAGAATGAAATTTAGATTTTGTATTTTTGGTTTGAATTATTAGTCTGAGCTTCTATGAGAATTTTGAATAGAATCAATTAGTAATTTTCTCACACAAAGGGGAGAACCCGGGATGTTGTGGAGGAAAATCTTAAAAGGTGATTTACCTAATTGGTCTGTTTTAGAAGACCTAATTTTTAGGGTGACATGGGACGAAGATACATCTATGTCCCCACATGTCAAGGAATGTCTGGTATTGGTCACGTGACATTTCCGCAGAAGGCCCCTGAAGCACAGCAACACTGCAAGCCAAAACGACTTGTGTTCAGAATTTTGCATGTTTAGAAATTTAAACATAGCCAATAACTCAATGACCGACAAAGGATACCTTGAAGGACTATTAAAGCAAGCATAAGTCCTATCAATCCCATTTAAAAGTTGTTTCAGCAAAAAACACATAGAAAAATCTGAGAAACCTAATATTTTACACTGATACCAAACAGCAGAGAGATAATTACGTACTGACACGGGTCTTACTCTGGAGGATAAATAAGTAGCATACATCCGAGCCTGAATTGAAGAGCAAGGAAATTCCTTCAAATGAAATAATTTACAAAAATTATTATACCTCCTTAATTGAGCTGCTCGTGTCAGTTTGGTTGTATCTGCCAGACTAGCATCCAAAAGTTTCTGCTGTTCACTCATCAGCTGGGACAAAAGGTTTCCTGTAAAGACACACAGCACATGTTATTCAAGGCTAAGGATTTATTACACAAATTAATATAACCCTTATACGGTAGCCTAGATAATTGATCAGCTAATATATTATCTTCAGATTTAATATAAGTAGCAAACAAATCAATATTATATATGAAACATAACCAAAATAGCTCTCTGAGCCATTCCATACTGAGGTGATTCTTGCTCCTACCGGTATTTATATTGGCTAAGACTTGCATATTATCAGTTATAATATGGATGCGAGAGTCTCTGTATTTTTCCCCCCACCTTTTCAAGCCAACTAGAACCGGCCAAAGTTCATATACATTAATGTTATCTTTATGTACCTCTAACCGATCCAGGAGAGGAGGAAGAACTCTATGATTACATTTAGACGCTGGGAAAAATTCTTTGTCCCAAATACCATATAAGAAGTCTGTACCCGAACAGGCGCCAAAGCCCTTAGTAGAGGCGTCAGACACTATAGGATCGAATGTAAGATCTTTAGGAATTAACGATTTACAATTAAAATGTCGACAGAACTGCTTCCACCACAGCAAGTCTTTCCTGGTCTCTTCACATAAATAAATTGAACCTCTATCTTTAGCCCTAGCACATAAGTCAAAAAGGCGCCTACTAAAAGTTCTTCCACCCCTCACAACCGACGAGCAGAAACTCATTAATCCACCAATGCTTTGTAATTGTTTCTTGGTAGCATGAGACCGATCAATACACTCTTCTAAGGCTCTATTAAGCTTAAACAGCTTTTCCTCCGGCAGGGTTAGTTCCATATTAACTGAATCTATTGTAATCCCTAAAAAGGTAGTAGTAGTACATGGAGAAGATACCTTATTAAAAGCAACATTAAACCCCAAAAATTCCATCACCTCTATCAAAAGGTCTCGCTGGCGAAGACACTCCAGCTCAGAATCACAAATTATTAGGAAATCGTCAAGGTAATTCACCACCTTACCAACTCCATATGCTCTACCCACCAACACTAGAAATTCAGATATCCGGTTGAAAATATAAGGCGCACACCTCAGACCGAATGACAGCCTGTTGTTTTCATAATTTTCATAACCCGAACCAAAATTCCACCTGAAACCCTGAAAGGTACAGTGAGGGGCATACACATTCACTGTTCTATAGGCTGATTTCAAATCTATAACAGCCATGTGATCACCTTGATCCAAAAGTTTTACAGCTGTACTAACTGAATTATAAGTAAAAGGCTTATAAGTTTGCTGCATAAAATTATTTATAGCCTTCTTTTCTGGCATGCTACAATCTGTAATAGGCCTAAGTTTACCATTCGATTTAGAAATCCCACCTAAAGCATGGACACATCTAGGTCTCATTTTTGTCTGAGTCACTAACCCTGCCTGGGTCTCTTGCTGAACTAGGTCACACATTTCTGAGTAAAAATTTTCCTCGAGAATAGAGTTATAATTTTTACAAAAATACTCGGTTTCACAATTATTGTCAACAATTTTGAAACCGTTTACAACTCCCTGCCAAATAAAATCAGCCATTTCAGGGTCATGGGGCAAAACATTGCCCTGGCCAAACAAGAAATGGGCAAATCTGCAGGGCATAAGGCTTGTACTTCTGCCCCCAATCAAATGTTTGCATTTACACGTACCAGCCAAACAGTTTTCATACACCTCAATTACAGGTGTATCACTATCACCTTCAATTTGAAATAACAAATTATTAGGTGTAACAAGTAGATTGCCTAATTCTCCAGGTAAATTACTGCCTGAAGAGAAATTTACATTTTTTGAACAATTTGAAAAATCCTCAAAATTTTCAAAACTTTTTGAACTATCTCGAGAAGAAAAATTATTTTCAAAGTTCTCGAGGTTTTTTGAACATTCTGGGTCGCCCAAAAAAGTTTTAGGACTCCCAAAAATACCTGACTCATTTTTGATAGCCTGAGTTTGGGCTCTGGAGGTAACTACATCAGGGTCTAGGGCAATCTGAATCATAGACTCCTTAAGTAGTACATCCACAACATCCTACTTAGAGACCGACTTAGACTCATTCTTACAATCAAAAGCCCCATGTGAGGAGGATTTGCAGAACATACATTGGTGCTTATATCTACACCCCTGCGAGCTGCAACCTGATACCTTGTTGAAAGCAAAACAGGACCTAGGTCCCTCTGATTTAGATACTGATTTTTTGACCTTGGTCGCCTGTTTAGCTACCTCAGTGTTGTCATAGCAGAAATAAGTTAAAATGTCAGCGGTTTCTACATTCTTGAAGGCTGACAAACCCTTTAAATTTGCTCTTGCTCTTACAGCCTTATCATATGAGATAAGGGCTTCAACTTGATACACCTTATTCGCTGCCTTTACACAAAGACGTTCCATATGATCCAGCACCGCCTGTGCGTCGGTGCCTTGCTCTATACAAATGTTGACCGTTCTAATGTTGACCAACATTAGTTTGTCAAAGGTGTTAACTTTCTCATGCCTAGCTATAAAGTTCTCTTGAGAATAAGGCTTACTGCGTTTAGGTGAGGGTGATCTAGAGGCATCTGACAGCGAGGAAACTGACTCTCTCGAAGGTGACCGTCGGTGTGACCTAGAACGACGAGTAGATCTAGGTCGTCGTGACCCACTTCTTGCATGGCGCCGGGGCGACGACTGGTGCCTCTTCCTGGAACTACCGCTCTTGGTTTCACTCAACTTCACCAGGATCGCCTCCATCCTGACGAGTCTCTCGTCCTGGGTCGCTAGGAGTTTGTCCTGGGTCGCCAAACGTTCCTCCACGGTCTTCTCAACAACCTGAGGAGAGATCACCACAGCAGGTGGCATGGTAGGCTGCTGCCCACCAACTGCTCCCTCAGTATTGTTATCTTCCGATGTAGCGGCCGAGACATCTGGAGTTAGACTCCTTCTGCCTCTCCTTCCTCGTACCATCTCGAGATAATTTTGAAAAATTCAAAACTCAACTGCCAAAAATTTAAAATTAGTTGACAGGTGTGAACGGTCTGGAGATTCAAAGGCCACTGGCCATGAAACCATGAAACTGCCCATTTATAGTATAGGCCCAACAAGAAGAAGTGACCATGGTTCCCGAGCTGCAGCCAATCAGACGCATTGTTATTGAGCCACTCCCAGCCAATCAGAGAGCTGCTCATAAATCAGGTCAGTCTGGGGCGCCCTCTGGTGAGCTGCTCAGGAACCACGGCCACGCCCACTCGCTTATTTATACTTGGATTCAACCGCGTTGATCTGTCCTATAACTATTCATATGTTAGAAAAATGTCAAAAACTAATTTTTCAACAATTTAATCTTTTCCACCCTATACTACTTTAAGAGGCCATATGTAGGCTATTTAAAGTGTGACTTGCGACCCATTTCGTTAAAACGGGTCACATATGTCGTCATAATGCATTAATGCAGTTTTGACAAGTAATTAACTTGCCAGTACTACATCACGCAGTGCTATAGTGCATTACTGTATTCAACACATCGCACATCCTCTAATAAGTGCACACCCGCCTTTTTGGGCCAATTTTAGACTGTGAAACCACCTACAATATGTCAATTTTTAGCCCAAATGAAGTATTGACTAGTATTAGAAATGTGTCATAAAAAAGTTTGTTAAGTGTATTGTGTAATTCTTAGGTCAAATACAGGACTGCAACAGTAAAAAGAAACGGGGAAAATGGCTGTAGGGTGTGGGCTTACTAGAATGAAATTTAGATTTTGTATTTTTGGTTTGAATTATTTTTCTAAGCGTACTGTGCTCTCATTACGTCAAATAAGGTAATCGCAAATGAGCTTGCAGTTGCGAGGCATCATATCATCCTTTAAGAGTTAGAGCTATCCTAAAAGGAACCGTTTAGTGTTGTTGGTGAGAGATGACGATGATATACCCATGTGGGTCATGTTGACAGTCATGTCTCTGGTGTCTCAGACAGCGGGAGGGGGTGGTTGACCCTTTAAGGGCCGCATAGTGCTCTAATGCAGTATGCCCCTGGTCAAGATGATGCTTGAATGCAGTCCTGGCTAGCAACTAGACAGGGTTGCATTTAAGCAGCATCCTGCCGACCCTATGGGGTTGATACACTCTCAAAGGGTCACCATGATGCATGAATGCACTCCCAGCGAGTACCTCTCCGGAGCTGCATCCATGCATCATGACGGCCAGGACATTAAAGCACTATGCGATCCTTAAACCCGCAGATCTTACTGCACGTCCAGTAAGGTCCAGGGGAGTGGCTTGTAAGGTGACGGACAGGTACTGGGGCAGTGGGAGAGGAGGTATTACAAGCTAGGTCAGGCACCCAGTACTAAAGTAAGGCCTTTAGTGCCATAATTGTCTCACTAGAGGGCAGACCTGTACAGTGACCATATCAGTAACCTACAGGTCATAAGACCTGCCTACGTGTGGGTCCTGGTCTGTGAGGTGTACTCAGACCTCAGCCCCATGCTTTCTGTGCCCTAGGTATACACAAACAACACAGGGTACCTGTCAATTACACAGCCCCAACCACCCACTCAGCACATACACTTGGAATTGTATCCCTGTATTCTACTGATTCAAGTGTCATGTGTAAAATTATTTTGGTATAGCTTGGCCTGGGAAACATTCATAAGTTACCATGATAAAATATAGAGGTGGTAAGTAGCTATATTGTATTCAATACACAAATATGTCATCTCCCTCTGACAAACCATGGTCTGACAGGTCATTTGCATATGCCCAAGGTGAATGCTATTTATATGGGAGCTGGGGGTTTAAAGGGTTAAGGAAGAGGTGGGAGTGGAGGATGCTTTTCTTCGTGTGTGTTTATAGAAAGAAAAGGTGTAAGTCTAACTCACCACCATGTAAGTTATCCCGTCTGTTAGAATGCACATTGTAAACAATACTTTATTCCATGGTGAATCCAAAAGACCTATTGGCTTATACGCTGAAAATGTACACTAGTCTCCAGACTAAGTCTAAGTGACTGTCATAAAATAAACGAGTCAAAAGTTGTCTAACCTATTAGGTTACCATCCCACAAATATAATCTGGAGTTGGCAAATGTCAGGTTTTGGGCTGGCACATGCCAAGTGGGTCTTCCATCTCCAGCTAGAAGACCCGCTTCCTTGTCACTTAGACGAGTTTTTGACTCGTTTTTTTTATGACAGACACTAGGAAGAGTCTGGAGACAAGTTTACTTTTTGAGTGTAGAACCAAGGAAAGCCGCATCTGCCCCCCCTCCCTTAGACAACCCAATGGAGCAGTTGGTTAGCTGGTGGGCTCAATAGTTCTGAGGTTGTGGGTACGGATCCTGCTAGATACCCAGGCTCTCAAAGAGAAAAAGAGCTCTTAAATATAACCACCTCCTAGGGGGTATTACGGTATAGCTATTCATGTGTTGTTATGATTGAACATAAGACGGTTCTACTATTTTTCATAACGTGTTTATTCATTCCTTAATGAGTACTAAAGGTTCGTTACATATACTGTCGTTTATCATATACGGTTGCATACCAAGGTCATCGACGATAATTGTCATTAAGGGTTTAATAACTGATTACATAACTATTGACCACTAGATGACGCTACTGGTGGTAGTTATGTGCCTCTACAAGGGTACCCACATAATTGACCGTGTCGCCGTGTCGATTTTTAGCAAGAGAGCCGAGTCGCTGTGTCGATTTTTATGTATGTAAAATACACTAAGGCTTTATAAGAAGGTCTGTGTCCGTCGATTTTTAAAGGGGCCGTGTCGCGCGTGTCAATTTTTAAAGGGGCCGTGTCGCCGTGTCGCACTTGTCGATTTTTACCCATGTAGAGGCACAGTTATGTGACCACTACAGGCTTTATTATTCTGCATGGGGACACAATGGTGGACAGGTTGGAGATGGCATCCCCCTGTGGGGCTTTACCTTAATAGAATTAGTGCAAACTGGGGTGCAGCTGAATTTGTCATTTGTTGTTAATTTTGATGGAAATTGTCCAATGTAAGTGATCCTTCATTGTCCGAGTGTTATATCATAATACACTTAGTGAATGACATCCGCTTTTTCGGCGAACTAGAAATAGGCCATTACCCTCAGCCCAAGGAACAAGACAATGGTAAAATGATACTGTGCTCATCCAGGCCTCAATTCCAGGCCTCCTCTTGGACCTAGTGCACTTAATTAAACTAATATCACAGAGCCACTCACAAAGAAACCTGATGATCATTCAGAATAAAAAACGATACTTAGACAAAGGTTTTGTCTGAATAGAATCAACACAAACTGAGGTCCTCCCACGCGGTGCGACTGAATTTGGCATTTGTCGGTAATTGTCTAATGTTAGTGATTCCTTATTAAGCGGATGTCATATCAGGTGCCACATTTCTCAATGATTTAATGTCTCATAATGTACTAAAGACTGTGTTATACGGACATCATCTGACGTCAATAGGTTTGCCTTCAAAATAACTTGCCGTGAAAATCAAACACGTTCCTAATCTGACATTCATGATAAACATAATATCCCAATTTTAGTAAAAATTATAATTAATTACACAATCTCTAAAATACATACAGTTTTCTCTTAGTCTGCTTTGAAACATCATACTGACAAATGGACTTGGTTTCCCTTATAATAAGGCATCATGCGGTCGCTTATGGGGTAGGGGCCAGCGGCTATAGGTACACATACACAGAATATCTAAATTGCCCAGCCCTTAGTCTGTAGTGGCTATATATCCCAGGTTAGTCATAGGAACAATTGTCAGGCATGACCAAGTGCGATTCAAGAATGTGAGGAGGGGGAGGAGAGGGAGGAGGGGGAGGAGGGGGAGGAGGGGGAGGAGGGGGAGGAGGGAGAGGAGGGGGAGGGGAGGGGGAGAAGGAGCAGGAGGAGGAGGGGGAGGAGGGGAAGGAGGGGGAGGAGGAAACGGGGGAGGAGGGGGAGGGGGAAGGGGAGGGGAGGAGGGGGAAGGAACGGGAAAGGTGAGGGGAGGAGGGGGAAGGAGGAGGAGGGGGAGGGGAAGGGGGGAGGAGGGGAGGGGGAGGAGGGGGAGGTGGGGAGGAGGGGGATGGGAAGGAGGAGGGGGAGGAGCGGGAGGAGGGGGAGGAGGGGGAGGAGGGGGAGGAAAGGGGGAGGAGGGGGAGGGGGAGGAGGAGGGGGAGGAGGAGGGGGAGGAGTGGGAGGAGGGGGAGGCGGAGGAGGGGGAGGAGGGGGAGGAGCAGGGGGAGGAGGAGATGGAGGAGGAGAGGAGGGGGAGGAGCAGGGTCATGATACATGAATCAGTTGTCATGATGCATGAATGCAGCCCTGGCAAGTAAGTCACCAGGGCTGCATTCAAGCATCATGCCGACGCTACGGGGTTGAGACACTGCAGAAGGGTCGGCATGATGCACTAATGCAGGAAATGCTGGGGAAAATATCTAGGCTATGTAAAATGAAATGCGGAGAAAAAGTTAATGATATTTTTATGCTGTTAACTTTTTCCAGCATTTCCTTTAACATAGCCCTCATTTTAGCCGTTTTGACGCTTGTCGGTCAAAGAGGTCACCCGGTCAAAGAGATCACTCCGTCAAAGACTATCAACTTGTATTGATCTGGTGTGACTTAGCATTGGAGCAGTTTAGTGGTATAGCACATGCAGTCCTTAAAGAGTTAAACAACAGTGGGTGAGCAGGTCGAGAGCAGGTCGGAAATTAAGAAGTGGCTCAGAGCAGCTCTATGGTTTTTAAGTCAGCGGTACACGAGCCCCGGTTACCGCACTTCAGTGTCCAAACAGACATTAGTCACATTCGGAAAACACAGAGAAAATTGGTAATTTCTCCTGAATTTGCATGTAACTGTCAATAACAGAATAAAATTCCCTTATTGACAGTTCAAGTTAGGAACTGTCAATAGAAGGATAGAGTTCCACTATTGACAGTGTGAACTGTCAATAGCGTTTTTGTTTTCAATTACATCTTAGCACGAATCAAAAATATTGGGGCATATTTGAGCCCAAGTTTGTATTTTAATCTGTATTCTCAGCTGCATGACGTGTACCTTTTGTTACAGAACCACAATGGCATAATGCCCATGAGCTATTCATTCTGGATGTTGAATATGGATGTGAGAAAGTACATATACAATGTAGTAAAAGGCTACATCAATGTTAAGTATATATCATGCTTTTTGCCAAAACGCTTAGCTCCCACGTTAAGTACATATCTGAGATTTCAAATATGAGAGAAAGAGAAAAAACATGTGATTCTGCTGAAGTAAGGGAGTATTTTACTGCCAGATTTCAAGAGGGTACACATCAATAGGGCTGAACATGGATGTCAGTTTGCCACCAAGAGTGAGGATTGACACATCAAGCAGGTTCAAAGCAGGTTCAGAAAAGGTCAGGAGCAGCTCCGCACTAGGTCCGCAGCAGGTCGGGACTAGGCCGGGAGCAGCTCCGCACTAGGTCGGCAGCAGCTCCCCACTAGGTCGGCGGCAGCTCCGCACTAGGTCGGCAGCAGGGCCGCACTAGGCCGGGAACAGCTCCGCACTAGGTCGGCAGCAGCTCCCCACTAGGTCGGCGGCAGCTCCGCACTAGGTCGGCAGCAGGGCCGCACTAGGCCGGGAACAGCTCCGCACTAGGTCAGGAACAGCTCCCCACTAGGTCGGCAGCAGCTACGCACTAGGTTGGCAGCAGCTCCGCACTAGGTCGGGAACAGCTCCGCACTAGGCCGGCAGCAGCTACGCACTAGGTCACGAGCAGGTCGGGACTAGGTCACGAGCAGGTCGGGACTAGGTCACGAGCAGGTCGGGACTAGGTCACGAGCAGGTCGGGACTAGGTCACGAGCAGCTCCGCACTAGGTCGGCAGCAGCTCCGCACTAGGTCGGTAGCAGCTCCGCACTAGGCCGGGAGCAGGTCCGCACTAGGTCGGGAGCAGGTCAGCACTAGGCCGGGAGCAGCTCCGCACTAGGTCGGGAGCAGGTCAGCACTAGGTTGGGAGCAGGTCAGCACTAGGCCGGGAGCAGGTCAGCAGCAGGTCTGCGGCAGCAGCTCCGCACTAGGTAGGGAGCAGGTCCGCACTAGGCCGGCAGCAGCTCCGCACTAGGCCGGCAGCAGGTCGGGACTAGGACCTGCTCCCGACCTGCTGCGGACCTGCATGCCGACCTTCTGCCGACCTGCTGTTGACCTGCTGCCGACCTGCTGCAGACCTGCCGCCTACCTCCTGCAGACCTCCTGCAGACCTGCTGCAGACCTGCTGCCGACCTGCCGCCTACCTCCTGCCGACCTGCCGCCTACCTCCTGCAGACCTCCTGCAGACCTGCTGCAGACCTGCTGCAGACCTACCGCCTACCTCCTGCAGACCTCCTGCAGACCTGCTGCCGACCTGCTGCCGACCTGCCGCCTACCTCCTGCAGACCTCCTGCAGACCTGCTGCCGACCTGCTGCCTACCTGCCGCCTACCTGCCGCCTACCTCCTGCAGACCTCCTGCAGACCTGCTGCCGACCTGCTGCAGACCTGCTGCCGACCTGCTGCCTACCTGCCGCCTACCTGCCGCCTACCTCCTGCAGACCTCCTGCAGACCTGCTGCAGACCTGCCGCCGACCTGCCGCCGACCTGCCGCCTACCTCCTGCCGGCCTGCTGTGGACCAGGTCTGCAGCAGGCCTGGGAAAGGTCCTGAAAGGGTCGGGAGTAGGGCACGGTTAGCTTAGAGCAGCTCAGTGCTATAGGTCAGTGGTATTCATGCAGGGCCTACATGGCGGATTGACACAGTAGTAGAGTGCTCTGTGTGCTGGCACCCCGCAGGGACTGTTTACTGCCAGGTGTGAACGTATTAATCCACATCACCTCCTGAGTTGCCACGGGCGCCATCCGCATCATACTATAGACCCATGCAGCAAGAAAGGGGGGGCTTTTTCATAATAAAGTTGTGTTAACATTGATTTTAGTAGAATCCTCATGGCATTGTCTGTAATGGCTACGTTTGCGGAAATCAGGAGATTCACAGGACGATTGTTTTTCAAATAGTACATGTTAGAATGCAGGATTTTGAGGTTATATAGTAATGCACTTAGTGGTCACACTTCAGAAATGCTCAAAAACTTTATCAGCAGCTTTGCTGAAAAGTCCCCCTTTTGTGATGCATACCCACTACACTACCTACCTTAGGGAATGGTCGAAAAAATTTTGGTCCACCTCCTCAGGGGACTTGAAATTGGAGGCGGCCGACCCCTTTGAGCTATCGTAACGCGCAGGCTTTTTCGCTAAAAAGGGGTGCAATTTTTTGGTTCCCCCCCCTTCAAGAGGTCCAAATCATTTTGGTCCCCCCCAAAATCCACCAACCCCCCTGTTGTTACAAAATGACCACTCCCTTAGTTCCAGTGTCATGATACTACCACCCACTACTACTTCACCTAGTAGCACCTTGGTGAACTAGTAATTGCCACATGAGGGAGGTCCAGAGAAGAATAGGGATGGGGTGGTGGTGGTGGCTGAAAACCACTATACTATATAATCGAGGTGGGGGGGGGGTCCTAAGCCCCTTGCTGATTGAGACTAGCCTTCAGTCAGTGAGAGTCCAGCCTCTGGTGGAGTAGGGCACACTGTCACAGACCCCGCTGTATATTGTATCGTTTATGATGAGACTTTGTATCACTTATTATTTACTGGATCGTGAAGCGTCTGGTGCACAGAGGCATTGTCTCCATCACTTTTTGCTGGCATTCTTTTGAAAGACTTTACTTGTTAATGTAAATTATGCCAAATAAAAATGTTCAAACTCAAACTCATACCCAACCCTAGTGTCACCACACAGAACTACCACCCAGTGTACTACTATCACAACCCCAGTCAGTGAGAGCCCAGGGTGTGTAGGGGTAAGGAGGTCTGAGATACACAGTCACAGACCCTACACTACCACCCAGTGTACTACTACCACCAGCACAGCCCCTATTAAACCTCCAGTCAGTGAGAGCCCAGTGTCTGTAGGAGGCCCCAGATACACTGTCACAGACCCCTCACCAACCCTTAGTGGTGTGAGATAGAAATACCACTCAGTAACGCAGGCATAGTAATTTTTATCTACGTAAAATAACTTGATTAGAAACTCGCAGACATTTATACAGAGCGCACTGTGGAAGAGATTGTGAAGTATGATTCAAAGGGTCTAACCAAGGGCTATTGTGTCCTAAAATGCGTGAGAATGCACCAATCTAGATAAACAACATTTTCTTGGGGGGCATGCCCCCAAACCCCCTTAGTGGAGCTAATGCGCTTCCCTTGCGGGAAACAAATATTGACTCCGGGTTGGCCAGGTTTGAGCTCCTCCCCCCTCTAGGTCTCAAATAGGGAATTCCCCGAAGTCAGTCGTTACATCCTTACTGAAAGGCAAACTCCACACAGAATACCAGATGAATTCTGGGTGGTCAAAATAGCTTATTTTTCTAAAATTCTGTTCAAAATCACAGGTGCCCCTATATAAATTCTAAATCATATGACATGCAATAAAACATGGTTCTTGGAGGTAAAGGCCTTTGTTTTGGGGTCTATCTGAGTTGGGTCTGAAATGAATTTATTCACTGCAGAACTGGCCGGTCATGGAGGTTTGTTGAAATTTGGGAATAGCATTTCAGATTTTCACGAAAAAAGACTTAATACTTCAATAGATTATGTATGAAGGTTCATTATAGTGACATATGATAGACTTTTCCTTCAATACCTCCTTATAATACCATTTATTGCATGTCATGCTATATCAAAGTATAGTGGGGGAGTAATTCCCTGTCTGAAACCCCTAGACAATCCTGGATCCACCACTGGCAGACCCTACACTGACCCCCTAGTGTCCAAATACAGAACAACCACCCACTACTACTACCAGCAGCTCCAGCTTCAGTCAAAGAGTGCCCAGCCACAGGAGGAGTATAGGAGGCCCCAGATATAATACCACAGACCCTACACTCACCCCTAGTGTCCAAACACAGAACTACCCCCCAGTATACTCCCACCAGCAGCCTCCAGCCTCCAGTCAGATACTCTCGTTCCCAAATCCTTCCGAAGGAAGGCTCTGGGGACAGCCAAATGACCTTGAACTTGGAAATTTGCTGGTTCTGGGCAACCCCTGCTGGTAGGCTTGAACCAGCGTACAGGAACAGGAAATGGAACCAGAATTTATGATGGTAGTTTTAGGTAGATTTACCATCAGCCTTTCTGGTTCCATTTCCTGTTCCTGTTCGCTGGTTCCAAGCTACCAGCAGGGGTTGCCCAGAACCAGCAAAATCCCTTCATTTGGCAGTTACCAGAGCCTTCCTTCGGAAGGATTTGGGAACGAGAGTACCAGTCAGAGAGCTCCCAGCGTCAGGAGGGGTAGGGTACACCGTCACAGACCCACTCACCCCTAGTGTCCACAGACAGAACTACCCCCCACTACTACTACTACCAGAAGCCCCAGCCTCCAGTCAGAGAGCGTCCAGCCTCAGGAGGAGTATAGGAGGCCCCAGATATACTATCACAGACCCTACCTTCACCCCTAGTGTCCACAGACAGAACTATCCCCCACTACTGCTACTACCACCACAGCCCCAGCCCCAGTCAGAGAGCTCCCAGCCTCAGGAGGAGTAGGGTACACTGTCACAGACCCTACACTATGCCCTAGTGCTGTTACACAGAACTACCACCCAGTACACTACTACTACAACCTCCAGCCTCAGGGGGGGAATCAAGACCCCTAGCGCCCTCTATACTGCGGAGCATATATGCAGCTACGCCGGCCTAGTAGCGGCAGTCTGCACCGTGGCAGCAAGGAGGTCACACTGTACAGTCCAGTGTAAGGGCCATGCCTCCAAACACTTTGGCAGGTCTTTAGTGTACATGATTGGTGTGAGGGGGCACCACTGTACAGTAGGAGGGCCATGGTCATATAGCCTACCCCAAGTACATTTGTATTGCATTGAGAGAGCATGAATGAAACCCTCATATTGAGATAACGACAGAAGCTTTATAATGCTACATTGAAATATAACTTGCAAAATGGTGAATCTTCCCAGGAAAAAATACAACAGAAATTAAGCTTGAATAGGTTTTGTGTCATAACTGCTTAAAATATGGTAAAGAATGACTGTGTGTAGTTTCCTCTCTGGCCACTCGATGCGGATGGCACTACGGCTCTTGGTGCCCCCCCTGCTCCAGCCTCCAGCCTCCAGTCAGAAAGTGTCCAGCCTCAGTAGGAATAGGGTACACCGTCACAGACCCTACACTGACACCTAGTGTCCACAGACAGAACTACCACCCACTACTACTACTACCAGAAGCTCCAGCCTCCAGTCAGAGAGCGTCCAGCCTCAGGAGGAGTAGGGTACACTGTCACAGACCCTACCTTCACCCCTAGTGTCCAAACACAGAACTACCACCCACCTACTACTACCACAGCCACAGCCTCCAGTCAGAGAGCGTCCAGCCTCAGGAGGAGTAGGGTACACTGTCACAGACCCTACCTTCACCCCTAGTGTCCAAACACAGAACTACCACCCACTACTACTACTACTACCAGAAGCTCCAGCCTCCAGTCAGAGAGCGTCCAGCCTCAGGAGGAGTAGGGTACACTGTCACAGACCCTACCTTCACCCCTAGTGTCCAAACACAGAACTACCGCCCACTACTACTACTACCAGAAGCTCCAGTCCCCAGTCAGAGAGCGTCCAGCCTCAGGAGGAGTAGGAGGGAGTACGGGAGGCATGTGGTAGCCTGCTGGGACGCTGCTGGGACGCTGCTGGGACGCTAAACACTACACAGACCTCCTCCTGCTGTAACACTAGCGGCACCTGATGTCCTCCAGGCCTTCACTATAGACACTGTGTGTGTTAACATAGCAGCTACAACCCAGGCCTTTAACACTGTTCCATACAGCCCACCAGCTGTAGCACAGGATACCAGTGTGGTGCTAACCCAGGAGTCTTTACCACTGTTAGTACTACAATATTGGAGCTACCAAAACTGAGGCATTCAATTTTTCCATTTCTCCACCAGTGACCTTTTCACTGTCCCACTCAGTTCACCATCTATAGCATAGGATATCAGTGTGCTCTTACCCTGGGACTAGCAACCTGAACTAATCCAGATGCCTTTACCACTATTTGTACTACTGTATTGGAGCTATCAAAATTTATTTATTTCTCCACCTGTGCCTTTTCTGTCATTTGTCATTGGATAAACACACAAAGTCTACTACACCATAAGAGATTACCTCTCACCAAGAATACTAATACGGATTAGTCCTATAGTATCGGATCTCTTCAGAGGCAATCAATTTATTTATTTTCTCCATCAGTGCCTTTCTGTTATCTTCTATGTGGATAAAAGCACAAAGACTACGACACCATTAGGCCTTAATACTTCCAGTATTAACAAGAATACTGATAAGTATCCCCAGCAGTGACTTTTCCTCGGGGCTTTATTATCTACTGCTAAGCTGGATACTGCTACTGCACCCTTAGAGCAGTATAACTATAGCGATAATTCGGGTTTCTCCGTGTGGACGGCCATTTTAGTTCTGTGCTCGCATCCTATCGTGAGATTTAAGCAGTGACAACACACTCACACACCATAGCTTCCGGAGAACAGGCTACATTACGAGAGCAGAACCAAGGTCTCACGAGATTGCTGGTGTCAGTGTACACACAGAGGTTGCGGGAACAAGTTAACACACGTTACAGCCCTATATTGGAGATACCAAAATACAGATTTAACATTCCTATTTCCCCATCAGTGAATTTGTATCTACAGTGAGCCTATACCTTCAGGCCTGATTACACCACGCTGTGCCAAGATAAGCAGGGATACTGAACCCAGTGGGTTTCCCCCAGGGATTAATTCTACTGTGGGTATACACACAGGAAGTTACTGGTATTAATATTGGGAGCAGGGTTATTCCATGATTCCGCCTCCCCAGTGCTCTATCGGTGACTCAGGCACCCTTCTGGGTAGACGGTTGTTTAGGTGCACAGTCACAGTAAGTTAGGATGTAATAGTGCCTTACTAACAGACCGTACCAGCGCCCCCCCCCCCCCCCATACACACACATACACAAACAGTGCTACCACGTCTTCCTGTGGTCTGTCCCGTGCCTTTACTGCTATATAGGAGGAGAACAACGCTCAAATTATATAAACAGGGGATCCTGGACATTGTTACCAAAAAACAAAAAACGTTATACAACATTATATAACGTTATATAATGTTTCTCTAAGGCTCATTGCTATGGCATAACGTTATAAAAGTTTTAAAACGTTATTTTGACGTAAAATAACGTTTTTTTGTTAGCTGGGCAGTCTCTCCACCCTCAGTGTCACCACGTCTTCCTCTGGTTTGCCTTTACTGCTATCTAGGAGGACTACAACGCTCAAATTATATATGTATCCAAGCCCGATCATACTAGACCAAAAAGTGTTGGGCACTAGTGACTAAGAGATTGGTCGTATAGGGAGCCTAGGAATATCAGTGTACAGCAGGTGTTCTGGAGTACTGCAGGATCCATACCACACTGTTCTGAGCCGTGGTATATTAACAACTACAGGAGGACTTAGCATTGCGTTACCAATAGCTCAGCTGACATGTGACTATATTGTCCCAGGGATTTGATCCTATATACACAGTATAGGATCTCCATCTGATGTGAAATACCTGTCCAGAATCTGCTTGGATTTGGCAGCTGTGTAGGCATACAAGAAAGGAGTGTGGATGCTGAGATTGATGTATAGACGCCTTGATACCCCAGTGCTCTACACTATAGCCATTCACCACCTAAAAGTGCCATATATTACTACGCAAGGGCCTTTACCCATGGCCAAGCCTTACGCCAGTGCTGTGGGAGCCCAGGTCTGGAGCCTGATATTAGTGGGGGTGAAGATGGGTCCCCCCGCCCTCAGGTCGGAAAGTCGCCTAAATTAAGGGGTCCAGGTCGAAAGTCGCTTTTTTGGACCCTTTAATCTATTGTCAATTTTGTCCAAAAGTCGCCAGGTCGCTTATATTATTGCCTTAGGTCGAAAGTCGCCTCCAAAACAGCCAAAGTCGCCAGGTCGCTTTTGACCCATCTGCAGCCACATTAGTTATACGACGGCCATTACACGACACAATTAGCAGTATCTGACGCCATTAAAGCTGCATCATAACGACCTTAAAGGGACATCAAAATGGCGGCCGGCACGACCCTGACGCCGCCATTACTATCATTAATTCACAACTCTAGCCTCACTCCCATCACACAAACGTTACTACATCAACGGCAGGTCTTCAACCTAAACACAAACTGGACAATGCACCCCTCGCTGGTTACCACCATCTCCACAGACGCCATTTCTGCCGATTTCGCTGGTTTTAGCGCCACTTCCGGCGCGGCAGACGACTTTTCGGTGCTGCGCTGGTTGCAGTATGTGCTGGTTCCCGGGATCGTGACGCTCGGCGTGGCGGCAAACTTCCTGGCGCTGGTTGTTTACGTAGCGTCCCGGTTACGTCGTCTGTCCTGTAGCATCTACCTTGCCGCGTTAGCTGTCAGTGACTCTGGGTTTCTGCTGTGTCTACTCGCCAGGTGGGCGCAGGGGGTGTGGATCACCAGGTGGAACCTATGTCCTGTCAACTACTACCTCACAGGTTTGTCGTTTGAATTAATTATTTACCCATTAACCCCTTAATTAAGGGCCGCATAGTGCTTTAATGCACTAAGGCCATGGTCGTCCTGATGCATGAATGCAGCACTGGTGAGTTATCCATCACCCACTAGGGTCGGCATGATGCAACAGGTTTGTCTTTTAGATTATTCATTTTATCCTTTATGCATCATATCTTCTGTAGTCATGATGCATGAGTGCAGCTCTGGTGAGTTACTCGCCGTGTATTAACAAGACACCTCCACTAGTCCCGGGAGTGAAGAGGCCATGAGGGCTGGGTAAGGCTATGTCCCACGAAATTGGGGCAAGTTGAATCTATGACCGGATGCAATCTATGACTGGGTGTAATCTTTGACCGGCTTGAAATCAAATGAGTGATATAAAGTCTAAAACAAACATTAACATTTTCCACCATTTATATCTTCATCTGACCTAAATAAAGCGTTTTTTTCCCAAACCGGTCATAGATTGCACCCGGTTATAGATTTCACCCGGTCAGACTATCAACTTGACCTGATGTCGTAAGCATCTGGGGTTCATGGTCCAGTTTGTTCCGTCACCTGTTTGGCTAGAGGTGTTCTACACGGGAGGGCATGTACATGTGTTCTGTACAGGTGTTCTGTACAGGTGTTCTGTACAGGTGTACTGTACAGGTGTTCTGTACAGGTGTTCTGTACAGGTGTTCTGTTCAGGTGTTCTGTACAGGTGTTCTGTACAGGTGTTCTGTAAGGTGTTCTGTGCAGGTGTTCTGTACAGGTGTTCTGTACAGGTGTTCTGTACAGGTGTTCTGTACAGGTGTTCTGTACAGGTGTTCTGTACATGTGTTCTGTACAGGTGTTCTGTACATGTGTTCTGTACAGGTGTACTGTACAGGTGTTCTGTACAGGTGTTCTGTACAGGTGTTCTGTACAGGTGTTCTGTACCAGTGTTCGGTACAGGTGTTCTGTACATGTGTTCTGTTCAGGCGTTCTGTAAATGTATTATGTACAGGTGTTCTGTGCAGGTGTTCTGTACAGGTGTTCTGTACAGGTGTTCTGTACAGGTGTTCTATAATAATGTATATATTAAATGGTTGATGTCTTGTATACTGCAGGTGTGTTTAGCTTCCTGAGTATCGCGTATGTCCTTGGGTACACTGCTGAGTGTTACCTCGCTACCTGCTGGCCGCTACAGGTGTTCTGTGCAAGTGTTTTGTATAAGTGTTCTGTACAGGTGTTCTGTATAGGTGTTCTATACAGGTGTTCTATAATAATGTATATATTAAAGGGTTGATGTCTTGTATACTGCAGGTGTGTTTAGCTTCCTGAGTATCGCGTATGTCCTTGGGTACACTGCTGAGCGTTACCTCGCTACCTGCTGGCCTCTACAACATGTTCTGTTTATAGGTGTTCTGTACAGGTGTTCTATAATAATGTATATATTAAAGGGTTGATGTCTTGTATACTGCAGGTGTGTTTAGCTTCCTAAGTATCGCGTACGTCCTTGGGTACACTGCTGAGCGTTACCTCGCTACCTGCTGGCCTCTACAGGTTTTCTGTTTACAGGTGTTCTGTACAGGTGCTCTATAATAATGTATATATTAAAGGGTTGATGTCTTGTATACTGCAGGTGTGTTTAGCTTCCTGAGTATCGCGTACGTCCTTGGGTACACTGCTGAGCGTTACCTCGCTACCTGCTGGCCGCTACAACGTAAGACGTGGTGCACCAAGCGCCGCGCCTCCTGTATCGTGGTCGCCTGCCTCGTGTTCGCTCTCATCATCTTCATCCCCACTCTGCTCATGTTTGAGGTATGTTTTTCCACTTACACTGATATCCCTAGACTCCCTATACGCCCAACCTCTCAGTCACTAGTGCCTAACCTAGTTAGTCATTTTTTGGCTCCCTATACAACCAACCTAGATTAGTAATTATTGTCAGGTTGATCACTACTGACCAACCCACCCTAGTCATTTTAGTTCCAGGGGGAGCCACTGAGTAGTCATCACAGGTGGCCCCAAATAGTGGTATACAAATACAACACAATGATGAACCTAGGTTAGCCACTACTGACTGACCCCTTGGTCACTTTTTGAATATAACTTTGCCATTGTGACTAACACTCATATGACCAACCTAGGATAGTCTGTACTGACAAACCCTTTCAACCTATGGATTTTCAGTGTAGGCTAAAAAATTAATTGTGTCTTTGCGAAAACATGCAGGACAGTGGCAATGTCCTGCTATAACGTCACCGGTTCAGCAGATTGACAAATGTAGCAGGACTGAGTGTCCAGTCA
Organism: Harmothoe impar; assembly: GCA_947462335.1. Classification (NCBI taxonomy): domain Eukaryota; kingdom Metazoa; phylum Annelida; class Polychaeta; order Phyllodocida; family Polynoidae; genus Harmothoe; species Harmothoe impar. The sequence continues at coordinate 6,168,548 of OX381709.1, read as the reverse complement.
CATATAATGGACATTACTATCTTATAGTTAAAAATGCATATATCATCAAATATGTTGCTATCCGGTCCTTCAAAAATGTAGCCGGTCCTGCGTATGTCCTGTGGGATGAAAAAGTAGATAGGGTCGGATTTTCTTTTTTGCTGGAAACCAGAAGTAGCCCTCTTGTAAGGTCTAACGCTCGCAAAATATGCAAAATTAGTAGAAGTGGCAGATATTTCTAGGTCACTGCATTGCTGCCAGTATAAGCTTTGATTTGATATCAAATATGCCTATATTTTATTTATTTTTATCATAGTTTTTCGTTTAATTTAGAGTGTCTCGAACAGGGCGTCTACATTCTAGTTTGAAAGTTCCTTGTACATTTTATCACATGTGTCCATCATCAATCAAAATTTAGAAAGGTATGAGGTCAATTGACCAGGGAGGGGAGGGCAAACAAACAACTCAAATCAAGAGGTGAGAATTTAGCAGAATGAAACCAGATTAATCAACATGTAGATAAATAACAGGTACTCTACAAGTATAACGCAAATTGAGTTTTATTATGTATCCAGCATATTAGGTACCAATCAGGTAGGGGACAGGAATAGCTTATGGGTACCCATTTTGATTAGCCAAATTCAACATTGATTAGCCAAACAGGGGACATGAATAGCTTATTGGTACCCATTTTGATTAGCCAAATTCAACATTGATTATCAAACCATTCAAAATTTGGTTTATATACCATCCAACAATCTTGAAGAAGGCAAGAATTGCCATCGTCTAATTCTAAATCTAAATCTGTGGGCCTGGCAAAATGTTTTTCTTTTGGAAATATTCATAATTAAGTTACTTCAGAATATAATTAATCCGAGTGGCTTCTCCATAATTGCCCCTTAAACATGGCTATAGTGATTAGCTAAAATTAGTCCCTCAACCACAATTAGCCATTTTGGCGAATTGTCAGAGGGTAGCATTCGCCAAATTCAACTTTGATTTGCCATTGGCGATTTGGCGAGTGGCTCACTTAAACCCTGATAGAGAAATTATGATTGTTACCCTATAACATATCATTATGATTTTAGGAAGTGTTCATTTATTAGTGATAGTGGGGTGGCGGGTTTGGGGGGGAGTGTAAACTATCATGCCTCTTTTTAGCAAAACAAAAGCCAGCGCATTACTATAGTCCAAAGGAGGGAGGGCAAAAAATATTGGCAAGGGTGGTGTGAATTATTCCACAAGCGCTCCATTAAACTACTGTACTTTTAACAGGGGCGTGGCAACCGAGGGGGATGGGGGGGGGGGACAAGGTCAAACCAAAAAAAGTCAAGTAAGAAGGGGCCAAAAAGGTTCAAAATACCCCTTAGTCCCCCCTACGTTGAAACTGCTTGCCACGCCCTTGGACTTTTTCAAGCAACAAAGTTAATAAACTTGTTCAAAACATAATTTGTATTTTTTCATTTCATCCGGCAGGTGCATGAGTTGGAGAGTCAATTAGACCATACCAGTACTCTGGTAACCCATTCAATTGGTAGATATGGTGTGATCATTAGCCCATGGCCATAAGCCTAATAAACTTGTTCAAAGAATAATTGATATTATTTCGTCTGTTCTCACAGGTGCGTGAGTTGGAGAGTGGGTACGCAGGTCCGCAGTACCAGTGCGCAGCCCGGGTGGAGTACGAGACGGTCTTAAAGTGGACGAGCGTCTGCTCCATGATCTGCTTCTGGCTGCTTCCTGCCCTCCTCACCATCCTCCTAAACGCCCGCATCATCCAGAAGATAGCGCACCACAACAACAGCAGCATCCGCGTCAACGCTAACGGCGGAAAAAGGAGCAGCGGGAAATGGAAATCCAACTTGACGACTAACGGTGATCGGTTCTCGACTAGCAGTAGTCTGTGCGGTAGCCATGGTAACCTGTCAGACCGCTGTGCTGTCAATAACTCCTCCTTCAAACCCAGACTTCACGGTGGTTCAAACGGTACAAACAACAATGGCTACCACTCGCACAGACGCTCAAGTTATAAGATAACCCGTATGTTGGTGGTCTCGTCCAGTGCCTTCATTGTGATGGGACTCCCGTATGAGATACTTAAGGAGTACCATTACTTCAGTTACGACAACTGGTCGTTAGACGATATTATCAACCAGGATTACTCCATGACTTATAAGGTAGTGGTCTTCTTCGTATATCACCTCTACTACCTCAACTATGGCGTTGACTTCTTTATATACAATGTGGCCGGGAAGAACTTCAGGTCTGCACTCAGCGAGGTGATTCATGACGGATGTGCGTATCTTGTAAAGGCCGTTACATGTCGCGCCAAGGGGAAAGGGACCCCCATTAGAGTGTGATATTCCCGGGTCACGGGATGCCTGATGCGGGCGGCCATTGCTTGATCTGGTACCAGTGGGATAAGGACTAATAGCAGCAATCACAATGGGTACCAGTCGTTACATATTGCACCGTAAGAATCCCGCAGTAAATGCAGGGAATTATCTCATTTGTTGAGTCATTTGTTGAGTCATTAAGTCACATGCCGTTATAGGTATGACACATTTGAAATAAAATCTCTCTCGGTGGACAGTAAAAGATATATATAACGTGACGGGGAGAAATATTTAAATAGACACTGAGCAGCGTGATTTTCAACTGTACCTCATTTAGCCTGTGATGTAGGTGTTGGTTTTGCCATTGCGAGGGACACGGTTTCTGCGAAAAGTGACATTTTCAGAGACCCTGGGACTCGAATCCGGGGCCTTTCGCATTACTCTACCACTGAGCTACATCCGCAGTCACATCCGATTGACATTGTCTTATGTTAATGGATCAATGTGGTACACTTGGGGGTGGGGGGTGGGGGTGTGCATTATCACTAGGGGGCATTATCACTGGGGGGGGGGGGCATTATAACTGGAGTAATATCCCCTTGTGGGTTTATCACCCAGGCACGAGTAACCCAAGCTCCTATATCATGTCACTACTTAATTAACCCTTTAGCTACTCACCCAGAAATTCACCCAAACTCTTGACTACTAATATTCTCAACTGCTATTGCTACAAAAAACCGGGGATTTCCATGTCATATCATATCAGGCCTAAATCTACCATGGGGGCAGTAAATGTGGATACTTTAGAATATGGGCTGAAAGAAACATATTCTATCTATAATCCGTGAAAAAAATATGATACTTGAAATATTTTTTCTCCCAGAAAAAAAGATTTTTGTATCTTTCAAAATGATGCCTAATGGCATTACCCGCATTTTGGTGGATGATGCTAAGTGGCGTCACCCGTAGCTAAAGGGTTAACTTTGTTTTATAACCTACACTGGACCCCTGCAGGTCTCCTGTACCTCTCTCATCTCAGTCTCCTGTTCACCACAGACGCTCTTGGTCTCGGCTTCCTCCCAGCCAGGACTGTTTTGATCTGGATTGACATCTTTGCAGGAGTTTAGGCCACTCAAAAAAAGAAAGTTGTTTCTCATCACCAAGCAGTGAAAAATATGACAAGGGTGTTTCATACTTAACTCTTTTTTTTACAGGGGCTGAAATATTATGGGGAAATTTTGGCGTTTCGCGATCAATTTTTACCTTTTAGTAATTCGGTTTTTATTGATCTCCAAAAGTTGTTTAATCAAATGCATGGTATTCCTAGCTAACTGCATCACTGATAGCATAAGCCTAAATGTTATACAGTAATTGCCAATATATCTCCAATTTTAACATATATTTTTCATTAAAAAAAAAAGATTTTTTTATTTTTATCATGCGGGTGGTGTCATATCGGGCCATCATCAATTAGCATTGGACTAATATCTGAGATTTGATATGCACGAAAGTAAGTAACACTACAATCAGCGGTTAGGTGTGTAGTTTGGGTTTATTGTATGTTAGGTCTACGATGGTATGCACCTAGTACCCTACCCAGCTCTCTCTGACTGGCTAGTATAGCGTCTACCCCTTATATACAATAGGGTGGTGCAGCGCCACTGGTGGTGGGTGTAGGTACTAGGTAACAGGTGTTTGTGTGCTTTGTCCTCGGCTTGTATGGGGGAACAAAGCAATTGTATATGATATTCTTGGTCAATTAATAGCGGTTTGAGCCTTCATAATATCACAGTGGTGATGAGAAACCATTTTATTATTTTGAGTGGCCTTACCAAACCGGGAAGTGGCATCACATATACACTGGCCTTCTGTTCTAATCCTTTCCAAGACATGCAATGACTCTCCAGAGTAAATGGCTTTCCTGATAGATATCTTACTCCCAGGGCTCTAGGAGATCGGACACGGCATGAATATTGCCATTTAAGCAAAGATTAAACTGCTTCAAGTCACACTTTAAGCATATTTAATGTTGGTATATGCCACTTAAAGCTGCTTAAACGTCATAATGACCTTTCCCTGATATTTACATGACGTTTAGTGAACATATAGCAGCTTAAAGTATGACTTTAAGCAATCGAAAGTATGCTTAAATGCCAACATGCATGCAGTGAGATGACTGGGTTAAATACCGTATCCGCCCGTTTTAGCGCACCTGCGCTTATATATTTCATCCTCCACTTTGCCCTGCGCTTATACAGGACATGCGCCTATTTGAGATCCAATGTTAGTGCTTAATATCATTTTGGTACACTCTTCCACCCTGCGCTGAAACGGGACATGCGCTAATTGGAGTACCTGCGCTAAAACGGGCGGATACGGTAACACTCCTAAGACCGAGTGGAGTTAAAGCCTAAAATCCACGGCGACTGGATCCTGCGTTAAAACTGTATCGTACCTCTGCCGCCCTCATTTTGCCGCTATGTCGCCTGTGTCCATAGTGAAACTGAGGCGAAATGGCTGCGGCAGAGGTACGATACAGTTTTAACGCAGGATCCAGTCGCCGTGGACTTTGGACTTTAGAGTGGTATTGCAAAGCTGGTCTTAAAGTGTGTATAAATCTTACCTAGATGTATTCCAAACACTGTAAAAGTATGATATTTGGAGAATAGAAGTCAATTCAATGTCATCAATGGGTGGTAATAGGGTAAAAAGGGATCCAATGTCCTCAAACCATGGGCTTTTAGTGTATTGTCAATGGGAATAATAAAAAGGTTCATGCTTTTATTTCAACAGATGGAATAGATAGGAAGTCACATAAATATTTAAACCACAGCGGAGGGCTAAGACAAAGGAATTCACACCTTGGTTATTTCCACTCAGACTCACATAACCTCACTGCTGTGGTTTAAAACAGATAGACAATGGTTATGAGAGGCTAACTCAAAATATAACTACCGTAGAGTTAGCCTCTCATAACCATAGTCTATCTATTACATGTTATTTGGTAACATTCTGACGCATTTTTAGGGAAATTTGTTTTTTGTCTTACACATCTGATGTACTAACTTACTAACTTTGATATTAAAGCGGGTATTATTTAAGCGTCAGAGGTGAAGCGCACTTAGATATTGTAAGTACCAAGTACCGGGGCGCTTATACAGGCCAGCTACGAAGTGTGATACATCCATAATCCTGCCGTATGATATACACTGTAAACAGTTAGTCACCCATTTTGTCAGTGTACAGTAGATTCTATACTGTAGGTGTACAGTTTATTGTAGGTAAACAGTATAATCTACTGTAAATCTACAGTAGATTCTACTGTAAAATCATTCTACAGTAGATTCTACTGTAAATCCATTCTACAGTAGAACCTACACTGACTATTTACAGTGTACAGGTGTTACCGTTCCAGTATTCTAATGTAAGATTGGATGTATAAATCACTGTGTAAGTGTAACAAGCAAATAGGTGCGTTTGTGGTAATAATTATGCGGATATATGAATCTAGTTGAGTCATGCTTTATTTTTGTACCAATACTATAAAGCGTACTTGTGGGAATATTATGGTTATCATGGAACTATTGCACTGAGTACTAAGTATCGTATTTACAGTATCTATATTCAAGCCTTTAAGAATGGCATGATACCATAATGCATCATGCCCTTGGTTGTCATGATGCATGAATGCAGCCCTAGCGAGTAACTCGCCAGTGCTGCATTCAAGCACCATGCCGACCCTACGGGGTTGAGACACCCTTGAAGGGTCGGCATGATGCACCAACGCAGCACCGGTTCAGCTGGTTGTTACCGGAAACCAATCTCTTTTTTTAGCCCTATAGCCTATGCCATGTGCCTGGTATTTTTTTTATTTTGTCCAGGAAAGCAATCTGCTATTAGTCTATGTTGTTAGATATGCAAGGCTGGCCCTTCCCCCCTCAATAAGACTCCAATGTACCTAAACATGTATAGAAGCACTGAAAATCTGAATCTCCGGGCCTTAGTCTATATATACTGGCTATCCCATGTTAGTCATAGGGACATTGGTCAGTACTGAAAAACTGATATCACTTTTCTCCTCTCTTTCGTTGCCATGTTTTATGGGTTACTGTAAAACCTCGCGTATAACCCTAACTCGCCACGGCTTATGAACGAGGTTTTACAGTATTATATTTTTGACACAACCATAGACCACTTAAGATATTTGTATTATAATGTTTATTTGTTGTACTGTTGTGTAGCCTCATTTTCTAATCATTTGTATATTCCATCTTCCCTTCACCCAAAACATGTGTTCACAAACTTAAGACTTGTGAAAAAGGACCATCGATTTTCATGTTAGGGTAGATTCACCCTGAGTCGGACACATACCCTAGTAGGATAGTGAAATTTGAGGTTATATTTATGTACCCTACTACTTCTAGTGTTTGTTTTTTGGAAAGAATAACACTTAGACTTTACTATTGTTCACAAATAAAGGGCTTGAATACTGTGAAAGTACTTTATTTCGCTGGGTATAATTTTTTGCGATTTTCACGCGGAAGTTTTATATGCTTAAGTATGGAATAAATATCCGCGAAATTGCCGATTTTCACACGTCTGCAAAAATGTACACCCGTGAAAATAAGTACTTTCACAGTAGTCAGAAAAACAGCTGTCGGTCTCATAGTATGTGTCTGACTCTAGGTGAATTTAACCTACCACTTTAATTGATTATGTTGTGTTATGATTATGAGGCTATTTAAACCCATAAAAAAGCTCAATGCCAGCTCTGTATGTTTGACACAATGTATACAATTTGTCGCAGTGAGGATCTCTCCTATTGATTACCTCGTTGTTAATGTTATAACAACATACTTTCTCCATTGTATGGGGATATATGTATATATAAATGTGATATATATTTGTATAGATTTGTATATTTTTGAATCACAGAGAAAATTGTTTAAAAAAATTGTTCAAATAAAATGTGATAAAGGAGAAACACTTGATTCATCTTATCTGTTAAATGATGTCAGCCCCGGATTGGTGAGATGGCCCTAGACGCTTAAGGTGGGTCATGGCCATTGCAGAATGGACTTCTGCGCATCGTTCTGCGGATATGGCTTATAATGGTCAGAATAGTGCCATTTTTGGTAGGCAGGTGCTAAGATTAGTTTGCCACACTCAAATTAATTCTTAGATAATTTCGAGCAAAATTGAGTATTTTAGAGCAGTTTTATATTTTGATGTAATAATTATAGGTATTTTGGTCATTTTCTAACATTCTTCAGGAGGTTTCATCTACGAAGTAATAAATGGATTTTAAAGAGCATCAAAGTGAATAAATTGCTTTAATATATCCAACGCTACATGGTAAAATAACCTGATATGCAGATTGTTGGGAATTTGGATCCCCCCGATAAGAGGGGTCCAAATTCCCCCCCCCCCCCCCCCCCCAGGCAGATTAAAATTGAATCGCGCACCGTTACTTGCAATATTCTTTACATTTGTATTTCCTAATATATCAAACTATTTCTGTGCACAGTCTATATCAATAGAATATCTAGACCATCTAACAGGTAGAAATTCCCTTTCAGGGCCCCAGCATGCATAGACTATAGTAGTGTAGGGAACCAGATTCCCCTAGACATGGTGATAGGCCCATTATGAGGATAATCCTCGCTCCCCTTTGTATAGTGATGATTCAGTTTTCTTGGTATAGGCGGCCATGTTAGTTCTTAGACTTAGGCAGTATAATGGCTTCATATAATGGCCTGCAAGGCACAAGCTAAGTGGCAGGAGCAGAAGTGGGTCAGGAACTGATCGGTTGTGACAGTGTACACACAGTGGTCGCGGGAACAAGTCCACACCAGTTAGAGGCCATAGACAGAGCTGCACGCTAATCTGACCGTGTCTGTGGTTATGTCATTATGAATTTGACAACATTCTGCTCAATCAGTCTTTTGCGAAAACATGCAGGACAGTGGCAATCTCCTGCCAAAATGTCACCGGTCCAGCAGATTGACAAGTGTAGCAGGACCGAATGTCCAGTCACATATAATGCACATTACTATCTTATACTAAGTTATAGTTAAAAATACATATATCATCAAATATGTGGCTATCTGGTCCTTCAAAAATGTAGCCGGTCTTGCAACATTGAAAATCTGCAGGGTCAAATGTCCTGTGGGATGAAAAAGTGCACCCCGAGTGACATTATAACCACAGATGAGGTCAGTTTTAAGTGATGCTCTGTATTTATTTCAGGGTTTATCAATCTAAAACAGGTATACATAATAACTTCCACGATGTTTGTTTACTTCCGCTGCGTTTGTTTACTTTTGTTGGCCGCCATTTTGAATTCCGCGCAGGTCAAGTGACCCTCGGTAGCGAGGCGACACCATGGCAACCCCATGGCGACCCCTAGCAGCATGAAATACGGCCACAGCATGAAATACGACATAGGGTTATTTCACGCTTCATTCGCATACGTTACTCCCATAGGTTTAAGCTTGATAGATCGTATTCACCATGATATGATATACCATACTAAAGCTCCAATGGCCACCCATGCTGTACCAATGTCATTGCCAGTTTACTGCACTGTATGTCATTGCATACTGGTTAGGGAGTGCTCATTATTTAAAAAAGAAAAGAGGTTCCTGGATTTGAGGGGGGGGGGCACCTCAAAAATTACTCCAGATAGGGGTGGCCATGAAGAAAAAGCCCAGCCCCTTCCTTGAGTGGCGGGTCAGTAAAATGTCAAGCCCTTTTGAGAGAGGAAGGTTTTGGAGGTTTTGGAGGTTTTCGCACGCTTGCAAGAAAATCCATAAACCCACTGTATTGTTAGAAAATAGCCACGCCTAAGAATTAGCACTTACAGCAGGCCATCTGGTCCCCAAGCATCATACCTGGGGGGTGGTACAGAAACACTACGTAAAAAATTAAGAAATATAGCGCAAAAATGCTAATGCTTAATAATTTTTGATAATTTACTTTAATAGTTTAGTCTGGAGCTCCTTTGAGAATATGTGAAAGGTTAAAGCATTTTTGAGTAGAATTGTATTCCGAGTTGGAATAGAGTAATTTGAGCGTGCCGAATTCAAATCTGCCATAAGACTTTGATATATGCCCCGAATCCAAGATGGTTGCCACCTGGACATAATTCATAATTACAATCCCTGAATTTCATCTGGCATGATGCCAGCAATTTTTAGTGGCCCGTTATACCAAAACCACTGCTTTATATCTCCCAACAACATGGCGGCCGGTTCTGTGCAGAGCGCCCCCTACAGCCTTGGGCAACTTGGAGAATACCCACACTGCTGAAGAGCCCGCTACTCCCCTCTTCCCGACCGCAGTAGTCTCTGTCGGACAGATGACATCTTGTGGTGGAACTCTCTGCCAAAGGAGGGAGTCATGTGCTACACTCTCTGCTAAAGGAGGGGCAGATGCGCTACTTAACCATGGTGATGGCTGTGACGTCACAAAAGTGAAGATCCGCTGGCGGCTAAAGATGTCCTCTGTCCGGCAGAGACTACTGCGGTCGGGCAGCGGGGAGTAGCAATCTTTGCGAAAAATTAATTCATCCCACAGGACATTTGGTCCTGCAGATTTTTAATGTCGCAGGACCGGCTACATTTTTGAAGGACAGGATAGCAACATATTTGATGATATATGCATTTTTAACTATAAGATAGTAATGTGCATTATTTGTGACTGGACATTCGGTCCTGCTACACTTGTCAATCTGCTGGACCGGTGACATTTTGGCAGGACAAAGCCACTGTCCTGCGTGTTTTCGCAAAGACTGGATGGAGTAGCGGTCTCTTTAGCAGATTGGGAGGATACCCCCTGACAGACAGGATGTTGTGTTTATTACATGACCTAACGTTATTGGTACGATCCTGTATAAGAACAGAGAAGGAAAAACGTACCACCCAGGTGTGTGGTATGCTTTTCCGTACCACCCCTATGTGTGGTACGCTTTTCGGGGCTCTTGACCAATCAGAGGGTAGCATTTGATCACGTGACAGCTAGGGGAATGGCGCAGATGTAAACAAACCGCTCGCCGATTTAACACCAAAAATCGGCGATTTAACATCAAAACTTGCCGTTTTAACAACAAAATATTGTAGGAGGGGTAGTAATAAAGCTTGTATTGTACGCTAGGGTCACGTACATCCCATACCAACCCTCGGTGTGTCTGGCTCTGGTTGGTACGGGATGTACGTGACCCCATCGTACAATACTGGCTATGGACTGCAGTTTAACACAGTTGTAGCAGTCAGAGTACAGTCAATATTTCACCCAATACACATTGATCCGCTCCTCTGTGTTATGATTCACCAGGGAGCGGTTACAAAACTAAATTTACGAAACAAAAGGCCAATTAAGGCCACTTTAAAAAAAAAGTTGTTTCTCATCACCGCGCGCATCATAAAAATCATGATCTGAAGAAAACGTTTTTTCTTTTTTTTTTACATTTTTTATGAAAAAATATGTTTAGATTGGAAAAGTATCAAATTAAAGCTTATGCTATCAGTAATGCAGTCGGCTGAGAATAAATTGCATTATAACAACTTTTGCTGATCAACAAACTCTGAATTACTAGAATGTGAAAATTTATCGAAAAATCCTAATTTCCCTTTGTATTTCAGCTTCAAGTAAAAAAAAGTTAAAATAAAAAACACCCTCGTCATATTTTTTACAGCTTGGTGATGAGAAACAATTTTTTTTTTTTGAGTGGCCTTTAAAAGTTGATTATCAGCTTTGCGGACACTTTTTAAGAAAAAAGGGGGCGGGAGGGCGCCTTTAATTTTATTTTGTTTCACTTTTTTTTCTGGAGGGGCTGGAGGGCCTTCTTATTTTTATTTAGAACATTGATGGCCTGTATGTGGAAATAAGGTCTAAAGTGCCTTTTAAATTAGGTTTCTAGCCCAATTAACAGCTGAGATATTGATAATATTGCAATTGTATTGCTGGTGTTTTCCTCCATGCGCTATTTTTGGTCAATTTTTTTCTAAAAGCATGAAAAAAAGTACCAATGGGGCCCCTTTTAGAGGGTGCGGGTGGTGTCCACTGAGCTGATAATCAACTTTGAGTGGCCTAATTACGTTATGATTAAAGTTGTTTTAATAATATACATTAGTGTTAAAAAATTTACGTTAATATTAGCGAATATTTCAAAATTATGCTGTGGTCTTCAAATTTAGGCTAATTCATACATTTTTTACACACTAGCTGGAAAGGTGATGTGTAAAAATAAAGTCTATTCTAGTCAGTAAAAAACGTCCATAATAATCGGTTTTGTAACACCCCCTTGAAAAACAATGTAAAAAAATAGTTTTGTAACACCCTCTTTTTGCGCTATGTTTTTACGTTGTGTTTTGTAACAACCCCCAGGACTGAAACACTCACAAGGAACGCAGCAGGCTGTGGTGAAGGGTAAACCGCCCATAAGCCAACCACCACAGTAGAACACAAAACTCATACTTAAAAAGCTTACTCTTTGGCAACTCAAAAAAGATAAAATGGTTTCTCATCATTATGCGCATCATAGAAATCAGGCTTTGTGGAAAAAGATTAAGTTTAAGGTTAAGGTTAAAATAGTGTTTCTAAAATCAAACCTGAAAGTTAAAATGAATTTTATATATAGAAACGTTTCTATATATGCAAACCTTTTGAAAACATTTCTGAGCGTAAAATAACATTTTGGTAAAAGGATTTATACGAACACGTTAAAAAACGTTTTGAATTTCATTTTCAATTGGCTAGTGGTTGGGTGAAGGACGGTTTACCCCTGACAGACCATAGCATCCTGTTGAAGTGGATGGACAAGAGAACTCATGAATCAAATCAATACATGGCCTGGGGAAAAACCCTTTTCGACTTTTTACATAAACCAGCAATTGCAATTTAATAATGCCGCCATTGTCCGGATGAGTGCTATCGACTGTTAAACCCTTTAATGGCGCATGTCACTAAAAAGTCGACATTTGTCGCCTTAATGCAGTCCTGCCGAGTAACTTGCTGGTGCTGCAATGGTGCATCATGCCGTCTCTTCTGAAGGGTATCACCCCGTAGGGTCGACGTGATATTTGAATCAAGCCCTGTTGAGTTGCTCGCTAGAGCTGCATTCATGCATCATGATGACCAAGGGTATGATGCATGAATGCATTATGCGGCCCTTAATGGTTTAATGAATGTCCAACCTTTTTTCTGATTGCAAATTGAAATTGGGAAATGTGATGAATTAATCTATCGCGTGATCATCAGGCGCCACACCCAGTAAACCAGTATGGAGGTGACAAACGACAGTTTTACAGATAAAGGGCGTTTTATATCAATGCATTAACTCTTTAAAGATGGCATGCTGACCTAATACGATGCACCCTTGGTCGTCATGCAGTCTTTGCTAAAACCTTTTTCATCCCACAGGACATTTGGTCCTGCAAATTTTCAATGTTGCAGGACAGGCTACATTTTTGAAGGACCGGATAGCAACATATTTGATGATATATGCATTTTTAACTATAAGATAGTAATGTGCATAATATGTGACTGGACATTCGGTCCTGCTACACTTGTCAATCAGCTGGACCGGTGACATTTTGGCAGGAGATCATTACTGTCCTGCATGTTTTCGCAAAGACTCAGAGTCATGATACATGAATGCAGCACTGGTGAGTTACTCGAAAGTCCTCATTTCGTGCATCACAGTGACGGGATCGATACAATCCCAACGGGTCTGCATGATGCATAAATTAAACTCCCGTATGTCCATATGTGTCGGCATGATGCACCAATGCAGTGCTGGTGAGTAACTCGCCGGTGCTGCATTGGTGCATCATGCCGACCCTATGAGAGTGTCTAAACCCCGGTAAGGTGGCATTCACGCATCATCATGATGACCAAGGGCATGATGCATTAATACATTATGCCGTCCTCAAAGGGTTAAAGGTGGCTTTTCTATAATAGAGAGGATCTATGTGCACTTATTAATCACGGTCATGAACGCAGTCCTGGTTGTTACTCCCCGGTGCTGCATCATGAGGACTCGTGTATAAGCAGCACCCTGACTTTAGGGCGATCCTATAAGCCGCACCAGAGATCTGATTCTGGTGACTTTTATACTGTACCATAGGAGCAAAAACTCGCGTTTAAGCTGCACCCTGACTCTGTGCCAATCCTATAAGCCACACTGGTGATCTGATTCACGTACAAGCCGTGGCTTATACGCAAGGTTTTACGGTACTTCTTGTTATAATGTTTCACTTAATTTCACCTAAAGTATATATACTTTATAGGTCTACTTCTGTATTATTTGTCTATTTTATATAATATAGGGTTAAGGACATCTTTCCCATGCCATCTGACAGTATAAAGATTGCCTAGAATGCTGTATTTAGATACTACGAAATTCGTTTATAACGAATACTATTGCTGGCCCAGAGCACTTCGTTATAACCGAATTTTACCATATGAACATGCGGCTGTGTATGATCACTGTGTAATAACTCCAGTCTGCTGACATACCTTATACAGATACAAAATGTACAATGCTATAACAGTTTGTAACTATTTGCTTGATGGTTAGCTTATAAGCACACAATAATGGCTTCAGTCACCATCTCACTGAATACTACAATCGATGTGGTCATCTACAATGGTTCCCTCCTCCAGATTGTCCACCATAGCATCATTTGGATGGGACATTAAGCATGTCAATCAATGATCTGACATTTCCACATATCTGTTCAGTTCAATCATTAGCAAGTAACATCTCCATGAACAGCATGGGTCTGAGGAAAAACAGTTACAGCAAAGCATTTTGAGGATAGTTGATGGAGGAATATGAATCACATTTGACAACGATGTGGGGATAATTTAACACCTCATTGCTGTATGCCAAGACCAGTCAAATAGCAGAGGATCTTGTTCTGGAGGTTCTGAAGACATAGACCCCCCCCCATCAGCTTAGCAGAATAAAGACACTGGTGTCATAAGAGATGACATGTATTTTTTGATATATTCACTACACAGATGTCATAGCTTGATTGGTCATGATTGCTTTGGCTTGTTCATTTCTGATGCTCGATAATTTAGCCGTATTCTCCTGATCAAAGAGGAGTCTTTGAATTTGAGCAGATCTTGTGAATTAAGATCGATAGAGCCTAATTGATTCCAATTGACCCATTGACACTTCTATATCAAGTGAATCTGCCTCCTTTATTTATGACCTTTGCCAGTTCATAGCCATGGCAGTTACTTGACCGGGGTCCTGGAAACCATCTGAAAGCTTTCTCATGTAATCTTCCATAGAAAACTTTGCCAACTTCATCTCTGCACTTTACGGCCAATATTTCTGTGACAATGTTGAACAGTGAGACGGAATGCCCTTTTGATGCTTGAGTCGAACATGGCTATTGATATTCACGTAGCTTCTTTCTGTCCTTTTCGTATTTTGTTATGTGTGGCTGGGTTTATTCCTAGTGTATGTTGGTGACAGTGTATCATTACTCCCCATGTCTCTTATATTGTTTAACAGCTAGCTGCAAACAACAAGATCAGTGCCAAATGGTGTGGCATTCCCATTTGAGGTTATGTCAGTCAGTACAAACCACACGGCATTGGAACTGACATGTTGCATGGTGTGCTTGCCCTGGATCAACTTTTCCTCAGTTAATTCTGGCAGCAACTTCAACATGTACATGTGGTGAGTTTGGAGCAAGAGGCCTGTTGTTCACTAGGGTCAGGCCAGTAAACGTTGGTGGGGACGGAGGTCAGGGGTCAGATTATGGTGGTTACCATGGATGATGAAAGGCTACATACACAGGGTATCTGGGTTGCAGACACTGACCAGAGAGACATAGTGCCTAAAAGCATGTGGGAGTGGTAATTTGAACTACTTCCATGTCAATCATTATGAACTAATTGTTGATTTCAAGTTGTCATGGTCTGATTTGAATGATTGATCAATTTGTTTAACGTCCTGACATACATCAACTACCTCACGGGACATATCTCAAGTTAGCAAGGTAGCCTTCAGCAAATAGTAGTAGTCTTGCCTTGCACTGAGACAGAAATTTACATGCTGCTTGCCTAATACAGCAGTGGATGACTGAATGTATGAAATGAATGACCGCATCTTTGAGGTGTGGGAAAAAACCGCTACCGGGCCACATCCCCTGCTCTTTTCAGAGGATAGCATGTGTTCTTTTATTTGCATGGTCCTACATACCTGGGATAGTACTATAGTAGGCAGGGACAGACAAACCATAGCCTTTGGTATCCCAGACATGGTTCTCTGAGGGAAGGTCACAAGAAAGACCACCAGCAAGTTATTCTACTCCTTCATGGAGGTCCCCACTAACATGGGGGGAAGTTGTCATGGTTACCCAGTACCCATGACAACTGTGGAACAAAGTTAAAATCATGCATCTCAGTGAGACCTTTACTTTGAGATATCACATGACCATATCATGTTAATAAAAGACAATTTCCTCAATACAAAATATATTGTCATTTAAAATCATGTTTTGAGTTAAAATGGTGGTTGCCATGGAAATGATGCATCACCATGATTACCCACTCCAATGCCTTTTTGACAGTGAGGACAGGATATATTGTGGATGTATGTTGGTTGTTCTGTCATGTATTCAGAGTATCAGTAAGGATGAGAATGTTTTGGCATCAATTATTAGGCATTATTGTTTTGATTTCCTGTTGCTATGGTCACCTAGGACCTGTGACAACTATAGAACTATGTTAAAATGATGTACCTTAACGAGACCTTCAATTTAAGATATTACATGACTATCTATGTTGAGAAAAGACAATTTTTTATCACGATATATATATTTATATCATATAAGAATTGACTGATTTATGACTTTAAACATTTTCGTCAGCCATCTTGGACGCCATCTTAAATTTCTGAAAACTTTCAACCATGCCAGCCTGGCATCGTCAAGATTCTGAAAGTATATCACTTCCTGTACCCAAATCAGTCATAACCTCTTTGGGGGGGTTTTATTGCAAGGTTGCAAAAATAATTCCCCCCTGGCAACTGGACTATGACACTGACAAATTTGCATCGTGATTAAAGCACAATGCTACCATTTAAGTGTTAATCAATTTAGTGGAATAGCACAGAGCCTTTAAGGACGGCATGTCGTTAAAAGATGACATTTCTTGTCACAATGCACCATAAATGCAGCACTTGCGAGTCACTCGCCAGGGCTGCATTCACGCATCATGATGCTCAAGGGCATGATGTATCAAGGCTTGATGCCATCCTTATGGTTAAAGCACTATGTGGCCCTTATGGAGTGGTCATTTTTTAACAACAGGGGGGGTTGTTGGATTTTGGTGCGAACGGGTCGAAAAAATTTTGGTCCCCCCCTCACGGGAGGGATTGACTTTTTTTTGGTCCCCCCCCACTCAGGCAAGTTGAAATTGAGCCCGGCCGACCCCTTTGAGCTATAGTAATGCGCTGCCTTTTTCACTAAAGAGATTTTTTTAGGTTCCCCTCCCCTCATCTCTTTTTTGGTCCCCTCCTTCAAGGAGTCCAAATTTATTTGGTCCTCCCCCCAAATCCACCAACCACCCCCCCCTGTTGTTAAAAAATAACCAATCCCTTAAAGGATCAGTCCCGTTGGTGGTGCAGCATTGATGGCAGTCATGTAGTCAGAGTGAGTATTGATCCTACTCCAACTAGAAGCTAACAATAAGTTAACTCTTTAAGGGCGGATGTTGCTAAAAGATGACATTTCCCGTAATGATGCACCAATGCAGCCCCGGCGAGTAACTCGCCGGTACTGCATTGGTGCATCATGCTGACCCTTTGGTAGTGTCTCAACCCCATAAGGTCGGCATGATGCTTGGATGTAGCATTGGTGAGTTACTTGCCAGGGCTGCATTCATGCATCACGATGACCAAGGGCATGATACATTAAGGCATTATGCCATCCCTAAAGGGTTAGATGAGTCCACACATGAGGATGACTCATATAAACCTCTGAATGAATGCACAAAGTGAATACTAAAGCAGAGTATGGATTATATCTGAGCCCTTCACTGTGGCTACCAAATCAATACAAGTTGAAATTCTATGACCAGTGCACCTCTTTGACTGATGTACCTCTATGACTGGCACACCTCTATGACTGGTGCACCTCTATGACCAGCATGCCTCTATGACCGGCACACCTCTATGACCGGTGCACCTCTATGATCAGCGCACCTCTATGCATTGTGCACCTCTATGACCAGCGCACCTCTATGCGTTGTGCACCTCTATGACCGGTGCACCTCTATGAATGGTGCACCTCTATGACCAGCACACCTCTATGACCAGTGCACCTCTATGACTAGTGCACCTCTATGACCACTACACCTCTATGACCACTACACCTCTATGACCAGTGCACCTCTATGACTGGTGCACCTCTATGACCAGTGCACCTCTATGACTGGTGCACCTCTATGACTAGCACACTTCTATGACTAGTGCACCTCTAAAGCTGGTGCACCTCTATGACAGGTGCACCTCTATGACCAGCAAACCTCTATCCTTGGTGCACCTCTATGACCAGGTAGCCTATATTAGTGTAAATTTGAAAAGTACCCTGAAATCCCCAGGTGATGACTAACTTCTCAAAAACTCATCCGACAGTTTGGCCTCATCAAACGGTTCTGTATGTAGTAGATAAGTAGTTTAGCCAGTGCGGCTTATAGGTAAACTACAGTACAGAAGTCACTGTAATCATATTCCACAGTGTGGCTTATAGGTATTCTACAGAACAGAAGTCACCATAATCATATTCCACAGTGCGGCTTATAGGTATACTACAGTACAGAAGTCACCGTAATCATATTCCACAGTGTGGCTTATTCACGTACGGGATAGCTCTCCCAGGTGAGAGGACAGGCGTTTGGAGCGTTTTCTTAATCAGACTATTAAGATGATCTTATTTGTCTTACTTTTTTAGATTCATAATCTTAGACTATCTTAAAAGTATTACTATAACTATCTAGGATATAATGGGCTCTGCCCCCCCAACCCCCGTTTTTTTTTCTTCTTTTTCTTCTATTTCAATCCTCTCTTAAACTAAGTTATTAAGATTTAGATAACGCTCCAAACGTTTGTCCTCTCACCGGGGAGAGCTATCCCGTATTTGCATGGCTTATGGGATATTCCCAAAGTCTAGGTGCAGCTGATACAGGAGTCTTATAGGTGAGTTTGTAGGGTATAGGGATAACCAGGCACAGGCCCGGACACATGCACATAATACCTATAGAAACCTACAATAACTATAGTATTATAGACTTAATGAATGGGTTATTAGATAGACAGACAGGCATCGAAAGTGGATGGCCGGGGAGGGGAAGGCTGTATGGGAGTATGCATAAGGCTCAAGGCTATTAATTAATTGGCACTTAACCCTTTAAGGATGATACGTCGCTAAAAGATGCCCTTTGTTGTCACGATACTCAGGTGACTCATCCGTGCTGCATTCCAGCCCTTCAGGAGTGTATCGACCCCATAGGGTCGGCATGATGCTTGAATGCAGCCCTGGCGAGTTATTCGCAAGGGCCACATTCATGCATCATGACAACCGAGGGCATGATGCATTAATAAATGATGTCATCCTTAGAGCATTAAGCTGCATTTGGTACAGGACAGTTGCACCTGAAGAGTTCCTCAGTAAATGAAGGAAAGTATTTGATTGGCAGGGAGCAAGGGAGGGAGGGAGGGAGGGAGGGGGGAGGGAGGGAGGGAGGGAGGGAGGGAGGGAGGGAGGGAGGGGGGAGGGAGGGAGGAAGGGAGGGATAGAGGTTGGAAGGGAGGGATAGAGAGAGACAGGGATGCAGGGAGGTGGGAAGGAGAAAAGAAGGGAGGGAAGGAGGGATAGAGGGAGGGATAGAGGTAGGCAGGGTGAGAGAGAGGAAGAAAGGGAGGCAGGCAGGCAGTGAGGGATAGAGGGAGGGAAGGAGGGGGGAAGAGGGATTGGAGGAGGGAGGGAGATAGGGAGGGAGAGAAGAAGGATTGGAGGGAGGGAGGACATGAGGGAGGGAGGGAGGGAATGAGGGATGGAGGGAGGGAGGAAGGGAGGGAGGGAGAGAGGGAGGGAGGGAGGCGGGGAAGGATGGCGGGATGATGGAGGGATGGGAGGATGCAAGGAAAGATAAAAGGAGGGATGGAGGGAGGAGGGAGCGTTGGAGGGAGGCAAGGAAGGGAGGAAGGGATGGAAGGGTGGAAGGAGGAGGGAGGGATGGAAGGAGGAGGGAGGGATGGAGGGACGAAGGGAAGGATAGAAGAAGGGAAGGAGGGATGGAGGGATGGAGGGAGGGATAGAGAGAGGGAGGGAGGGATAGAGAGAGGGAGGGCAAGAGAGAGGATGGAAGGAAGGGCAGGAGGCCGTGAGAGAGGGAGGGAGGGATGGATGGAGGAGGGAGGGAGGGAGGGAGGGAGGCAAGGAAGGGAGTAGGGAGGGAGGGAGGGAGGGAGAAGGGAGGAGGGAGGGAGGGAGGAGAGGAGGGCGCGATAGAGGAAGAGAGGGAACGATGCAGGGAAACTCGTGAAATACGGCCTGACATGCAACTTGTGAAATAACCAAAACAGACCATTGGGAACCTTTGTCTATTCATTCTGTAAATCCACAGTACATAGTGCAGTAGCACTAACTTCTGACAGTCTACACTGTCAGAAGTTAGTGTAGCTGCACAGCGAGATAAACTGTAGATTTACAGTATAAAAGGAGGTATTTCTGGTTTCCAGTATAACATACTGTTCAGCTACACTCACCTACTGTAAAACTCACACACAGAAGGTCCTTGGATCGAGTCTTACCATGGCACAATACGAAATACGTTTTTCTTTCTTTATTTCTTTAACTCATTTGACATGCATTTCCACCAATATTGACATATAAATATTAACTACTGATATTTGAATATCTACATTTGTATTATTTAAATTTTTTATGCACATTTTAACAGCACTACCTATTGTGCCCAGATGGGACTCGAACCCATGATCTCCAGATAGTGGATTACAGTAGGTGAGTTTGTAGCTGTACAGTATGTAATACATGTACTGGAAACCAAAAATACCTCCTTTTATACTGTTCAGCTACAGTACTTACTTCTAACAGTCTATGTTGTTATTGTGTGTAGAGGTTGCTGATCATGCGTGATGTGCGCCTACCCCCAGGTGGTTCTCAGTCAATGATTAACCCTATAACAACAGGGTGTTGTTAAAAAGGTCATTCTTTGTCTGATGCACGAATACAGCCCCGGCGTGTGAGTTGCCAGTGCGGCAGCATTGGTGCATCAAGTCGACCTTTCGGGAGTGTCTGAACGCTGTAGGGTCAACGAGTTACCCACCAGGGCTGCGTTCATGTATCATGACGACCAAGGGCATGATGCATTAATGCATCATGCCATCCTTAGAGGGTTAATTAACTATCTATGTACCATACCTGAATGGGCAGAAGCGGAATAATTACCTGCAGCCTGATTCTGTTCCAAGTCACCTGCAGCCTTATTCAATATCTATATCAATAGAGACGACACGCAGAATAATTGGGAACCTAATCCTCCAGGCTATTTCTGTAGGTGTTTACGAGATAAATGACGCAGTTAAGTATAACCAGGTATAAGGGCCGCATGGTGATTTAATAGGGTATCATACACTTCATTTCCCACACATAGATTTTCACAGGATCACAGCAGTCAGTTTCTACATGTATTTAATGTATAAAGGTAAGAAAAAAAGGGCCTTGTGGCTGGAATGAGCTGTTTGCTTGAAATCGTTTAGATAACCACACCTTACATATTCATGTTGTATACAGTTGTATTTCTATCCTTGATTTGTACACAAACTAAATCATATATCAGTACCTGTCATGACACATATATATGAAGGCATTTATGAAAAAAAAAAAATTCTTTTTTACTTCAAAGTCCAATCATTTCAGACAAAAAGCAGATTTCCTTTACATTCAATTAGAAATAAAAATGATCCTGCACATATGTGTTCTTCGTGTTGGAAATATTGCACCACAATAAAGATCTGCACAACATATAAAAATAGAAATGACATGTAGTGGTATTCAATCCCCCACAAAGGTGGTTCATCAAAAGAAGAAATTACTGTAAAGGTAGATGTTTTTGTGCATATATATTTTCGCGAATTTCGTTTTTATAAAGTACAGTTTTGTGTGTATTTGAATTCGCGGATTTTGGAAGATGCTAGCTATATTACTATACAGGATTAGTATTCAAGATGTACATATTTTCGCGAATTTTAAAATCCATGAAATTCGCGAAAATAAATACAGCGCGAAATAACATACGATTACAGTATTCGGGGAAATAAATTTACTGGGTTGATTGAGATACTCCTTTTTTATAAATGATGACTTAACTTTACTTGAGGTTCATAATGCATATGTATATACAATGCATTGATTCAACCATGAATATCATAACATCTTCTCAATATGTAACATACCACTCTGAGTACTGATCACTTGGAGCCTCTGCTATACTGCCTGGGCGTTACATGGGCTGCGAAGATGCGTCCCCACAGGGCAGTTAGAGGGAGAATACTAACATTGTTCCATTCTCATACACCTCCCCATAACTTTAATATACATTCCACAATATTGTTTGAGCCCTTCATTTAATCCCGATAAACATGCGCTTCTGATATGCATAGTGATCCTTATCTTGTGTAATTCATTCTTATATTAAAAGACCTGTGAATGTGCAGTTACCCCTGAGTCTTGGTACTGTGTGAGTGGGTAGCCTGTGGCACCTACATATGCAGTACACTGAAATCCCAGGGCCACTAAAAACTCATCGCCTGTGATGAGTTTGAGGGTCATCAGCCACCAGATGAGTCAACTATTCAAAGCGGAGTAGTCAGCATCATCATAGCGATGAACCAATCTAATCCACATCGAGGACCCAAACACATGAGGGGCAGACCCCATCAGAGTGCATGTACAGGTCCTGGGGGGCCACTCTCACATTTATGCATACCATGTGCGTACATCACCCTAAAGTTGATATTTCTGGCCAAAAAAACTTGCCACTTTTTCCCCAAAGTGGCCCATAATTAGCCCCTATTGGGGCCTGGTTGGACCCGCCAATGTGACCCAAAAAGGACCTCCTTCCTGCTACTCTGTGTGTCATGGTTACTATAGAACATATATGGAGTGGCCCCCTTGGGTACAGGTGTACTAGACCCAGTTCACCAGGCCTTCAACCACTCCACACTACACACAGACCACAAACAGCAGTGGTAAGTACATGTCCAATATCTGTTTAAATACTCCAACCCCACCCATGGTTTATGGGCATCTCTCTGACATATTGGGGCTAAGGAAATCTGATGGGGATAGGCATACATATATGTACATGTGTACACCTGTTTTAGTAAGATAGACCTAAAGCCCAGTGCTACTATAGAAGGTATGTGGAGAGCACTCCTGGCCAAGGTATATAATTAGCCCCCTCCCCTCCCCTGACTGTATAGTACTACTAGGCCTGTGGTGGTGGGTAGTGTGTGACCACAGCAGGCACACTGTGATATGCTTACAGACAGGCAGAGACACAGGAGGATAGGTAAGGATACAGGGGTTCAGGGAGGGAGAAGAACAGGCAGGGAGACCAGAGACACAGGCAAGTATATGAAGGGATGCATCAGATAAGCACCATGGAAGTAGGAAGGTAGCAGGTGGTGTGAGGGTGGTAGGTAGGCATGAGTATAGTGGAGTGAGGGTGGGTTCTGTATAGTTCACAGTCCTCCCAGGTATCCTACTACATTGTACCTATCCTGTGTGTGTGTGTCTCTCTCTCTCTCTTTCTCTGTCACTCTGTGTCTCTCAGTATATCTACGTCTAAGGGAGTAATAGAGAGAGAGAGGGAGGGAAGGGAGGAAGGAAGGAAGGAAGGAAGGAAGGAAGGAAGGAAGGAAGAAGGAAGGAAAGGAAAGAAGGAGGAAAGGAGTGAGTGAGGGAAGGAAGGAAGGAAGGAGGGGAGGGAGGGAGGGAGGGAGAGAGAAGGAGGGAGGGAGGGAGGGAGGGAGGGAGAAGGAGGGAAGAAGGGAGGCAGAGAATGAGGGAGGGAAGGAGGGTGGAAAGGAAGGAAGGAAGGAAGGAGGGAAAGAAGGAAGGAAGGAAGAAGGGAGGCAGAGGGAGGAAGGAAGAAGGGAGGGAGGGAGAGAGGGAGGGAGCGAAAGAAGGAAGAAAGGAGGGAGGGAAGGAAGGAGCGAATGAGGGAGGGAAGGGGGTGGGAGGGGATAGGGAGGGAGAGAGGGAGGGAGGAAGAGGGAGGGAGGGAGGGAGGGAGGGAGGGAGGGAGGGAGGGAGGGAGGGAGGGAGGGAGGGAGGGAGAGAGGGCAGGATGGAGGGAGGGAAGGAAGGAAGGAAGAAGGGAAGGAGGGAGGAAGGAGGGAAAGAGGGAGGGAGGGAGAGAGGGCAGGAGGGAGGGAGAAAAGGAGGGAGGAAGGGGGGAGGG